>JAFVLL020022150.1:0-45248 GCA_021397915.2 Tor tambroides
CGAAAACTCAGAGTTTCCCATCTCAGAGTAAGTCAATTCAGAGTTCAAGTTTAAACTCAGAGTTGGTTGAACCTCCTTATTGAAACGGGCCCCTGGTCTGGCAAGTATACTACATTGTTTTGAGTCGGTTTCAACATGACACGACCAAGAATGTGCAGTTTTCTCTGAAAACCACAACTGCAAATTTGACCTTAATTTTATACAAGAGTTCAAACAAGTAGTTAATATACATTTTAGTACAATATTGTCAATGCGTAATGATTTTGCTCAATTTGGTTAATTAAAGGTGCAGTGTGTAAATTTTAGCGGCATCTAGCGGTGAGGTTAAGAAATTGCAACCAATGGCTCAGTCCCCCGCTCACCCCTCCCTTTAGAGAAGCTACGGTGGCTGACACAGGTAAAGATGTCGTCGGTAAAGACAGCAGAGAGCAATGAGGTTTCATTACAGAGGTAAATTAAGGAATTATATTTACTTAATTATTCAATAAATCAATGTTATTGTGAATATTAATGTACTTGTTCATCATTGTGTCAATGTTTTATTCGCAAGAACAACAAAGTGACGAAACCCGCTCTGTAGAGCAGTTGTCCGTTTAGGGCTACTGTAGAAACATGGTGGCGACTTCCATGTAAGGGGACCCGCGGTGTATGTAGATATAAATTGCTCAATCTAAGGTAATAAAAATATAATGGTTTATTAAGTAAGGTCTTTATACACCTCTGAAAACATAGTTATGTATATTATATTGCATTTCTGTCAATAGATCGTTGTAAATATTACACAGTGCACCAAAATAGCTCAAAACAAAGATCACAGCACAGCGTTTCGTTACTGAATGATTCTGCATTTTTGAATTAATCATGCGAGTCAATGATTCAGTGGTCCAATTATAAAGACAGGCACTTGCTTCATTCTTGAATGAATCAGCCGTCTGAACAAATCATTTGACTCACCTAAATGACTCACTCGTTAAGACAGTCACTTGCTGCCACCTATTGGTGGTTTACTTTCATATTTCAAAGTAGCTTATGTTTGGATTTTTTCCAACATTTCATATTTGTATATTTAAAAGAAAACTGATTTAAAACAAGTTCATAACATTATTTATTATATTATAATTTTGCATTGTTGCTTCTGCAGTGGAAAGATCGGTTTTGTTAATACTAATTTCATTTTATTGGTAACGGCCTTGCAGTGTCTTATTATATTAAGTGAAATTATTAATAAAATGTAAGAATTTGATATTTAAGATGATGCATGCATTTAACACAGTTAGGGGAAAATGGCCTTTAAATAGGCAAAACATAACCTGGAAATCAATTTAAATCAATTTTAGTATGCAGTATCCTTAGTCATATAAAATGTAATTTCCCAACAATAAAATTGAGGCCAGTGAAAATGTAGAGTGGCTAGTAATTTTGGAAAACCACTAGCCACAGTGGCTGGTGAGCAAAAAAGTTAATGTCAAGCCCTGAGGGGCATTAAAGTGTGTGAGACGTGAATTTAAATTGTATTTATTTGTGGAGGCATATTATGTCACACTTCTCTAGTAAGTTATGTCTGTGTGTGAAGATGCTGCAAGCACAAATCCATGAACGAATGTTCTGAAATGACGTAAACTTTAACGGATTTCCCATTCTCAAGAAGTAGGGAGCAATGAACTCTGGGTGCTTCTCAATATCCCTCGTTTCCTCACTCCTCCGTCCTCCATCCTATGACCCGCAAACCGATCGAGCTTAGCCATCTTGTAGGACATCTCAATTCCCTAGTTGCACCACGAGGAGGCGAGGATCGAGGAGTGAGGAGGCTTCATGAGGAGCCATGAGCACAGGTGTATCCTTTGCGGAAGTGTTTTATCGACTAAATGTGATGCACGTGTACATTCTCCTCCCACTTCACATCTGTCGTAATAATTTATATTTTACCTTTGGAGTTTAAATAAATCATACATGTCATATATTTCAACAGGGCATCTTTCCTTGTATCCTTCCCTCATATCCTAAGGGGGGTGGAGCTAAGACGCGAGGAAAGGTAGCGAGGATGCACAAATAAGAAATGAGAAGCACCCACTGTGTAGGGACCATGTCAATCAGAACACAGTTCATGCATGGCACGCTCTTCTAACGAACTGGTTATCTGAATCATGTGTGTTAAGAGAGACGTGCAAAATATGCAGAGCTGGGGGTCAGCAGGACTGGAATTGAGAACCACTGATGTTATAATTGCAGGATCGAAAGTCTGTGGAGGGATGTTTTTCAGCATGCCTTGGACCTGTTTTCCTGTCTCTTCCTTGATCTTGAGGCAGGTGGCACATTAAATCCTGACAATGAGGTGCATCTTTTTGCTATGAATTGGACCTATTTGCCACAGCTTCAAAGGCATCTTGAACACAATTTTATACACGAAAAAAGCAGCATAAACAACATGAATGTGAGGATTCACATGCACGTCACGCACCTGCAGCGCTTCTGCGAATGGAGAAAAACATAAGCTATTACATATTTAAAAGAAATAGGCCCGTATGCAAAATATATTTTTCTAAATAATTAATGAATTAACAAAACCAAGGTAAAAAAAAACTGTGCAACAACAATATACTGTATGCAGAATTTCGGTTCATTTTTGTGATGTGCTCTTCAGAAAGCTGCATCCTGTTTGTTTCCTTTATTTCACAAAAGCACGTTTTGTTTTTATTGTGAAGGTACACAAAAGAAATACTTTGAATAGTTTTGAATAATGTCTTACTCTTATATGACCACAAATGAAGGAGTAGGCTATTGTAAGTTGTTTCCACATTTATAAGGGAAAATAAAAAAATTAAAATGAAGTGATCGTGCTGGCGCCTCACATGCCCAGTTAAGCATAGCCTACTGACTCGACAACTCAGCCTGTTCACTGTCATAATAAAATACAGTCAGCCAAACATATTGAAAAAACATGCTATTTTATTTCCCCTCACACAACAAATCTTTTAAATTTAACGGTAGAAAGAACTCAGAACAAAACAAGAATAAAAATATAAGAAGCTAACAAGCCAAAACAAATTAATTTTAAACTTTTGTACTTCGCATTCCAATATTCATGTAAAACAAAATGTGCTTGGCATAATATCACGGGGGTATGGTGGTCAAGCTGAAAGGCACGGACTACAGGCTATTTAAACTGAACAGTGCAATGTAAAAAAAAATGTTGCAATGTTTTTCGCGACACGCAGGGTAAAATAAAAATCCTCGCTTTTTCGTATTGCGAATGATCGGGCCTAATGTGAATAGCCCCATAGGGATCTGTTGTTTCGATTCAAAAGCATCACCGCGCCGAATTTTCACATTCAGGGTGAAAAGGCCTTTAGTGTAGTTTAGTAAATAAACAGCCTTATGGTGAAGCATAAAGAGTTGAAAGAGTTGAACACAGCCTTTATTTCACACAGCATTTTTCTTGTCATACTCTTTAACAAAGAACAAACAGGGTCTCACATTTGCATGACTTTCACATGTATCTATGTGAAATAGCAAAAAAAAAAAATAATAATAATAAAATTATTACGACTGAATTGCCTTCCATAATTAATTGTAGAAAATGTTCCTTTTTCTAAACCTCTTGTCACACTGAGGAAAATGGCTATTTCTTTCCAGAATGAGTTTTCAAATGAAGTTTCAGGTCTTTGTTATACGAGAAACTCATTTCACACCGAGGATGTGAAAGGCTTCTCTCCAGTGTGAATCCTCATGTGAGTCTGTAGGTTTCCTTTAATCCTGAAACTCTTTCCACACTGTTGGCAGGTGAAAGGTTTCTCTCCAGTGTGAACTCTCAAGTGAGCCTTGAGGTTTCCTTCTTTTGAGCAGCTCTTCCCACAGTGATGGCACATGCAAGGCATTTCTCCAATGTGAATTTTAACATGATTCTTAAGATGTTCCCTCTCTTTGAAACTCCTTTCACACTGATAACTTTTAAAACTGCCCTCCCTTGAATGAATCCTCATGTGATTATTAAGAGTTAATTTATGTCTGAAACTCTTTCCACACTGGTCACACGTGAAAGGCTTCTTTCCACTGTGAATTCTCATGTGAGTCTGAAGAATTCCATTTAATGAGAAACTCTTCCCACACAGTTTGCAGGTATAAGGTCTCTCTCCAGTATGACTTTTCAAATGGACATTAAGGATTTTTTTTCAGCATAAAACACTTTCCACACTGAGAGCATATGAATTCCATTGTGAATTTTCATGTGGACTTTTAGGCTTTCTTTTTGATTGAAAATTTGTCCACACTGTTGGCAGGTGAAAGAGGTCTCTCCAGTGTGAATGCTTATGGTGGAATTAAGATCTGTAGTTGAAGTTTTTCTTCAGTTTTGAAATCGTTACGTCTCTCATTTTGATCTTTCTCTTCTGTTTCATTCAGTTATTGACCCTCTTCTTTCAGTGCCATCAGGTCTAAGGTGAAAAAAGAAAAATACAAGTTAACAGCTGTTTAATGGTACAAAGCAACAGACATCAAAACATTCAGACATGAAAAGGATCAAATCCAAACACATGTATGCTAGATCATATACATACTAATCTACTGAAGTAGGTGTAACCTTTAATCTCAGAACCTCTTGTCAAAATTGGGGGATTTCGCACCGGAGGAACCTTTTCATAGTTCCTAGAACTATTGGCGGAAGTACCTGCTTTTTGGCGTGTTCGCACCGCAGGAACTAGGAACTGTTTTAGTTCTAGGAAGAACTACCAGTAAATTAGCTCCTACTTCAGAGTAGGGTCTAAAACAGTTCTATAGGAACTATCAGTGACGTAAGTGTATGCTGATTTCAGTGTTGTTGTTTTTTATTTTGTGGATATTTCAGCTAACAGTTTTCTTTGTACATTCAGTTTAGCTACATTAAGCTACAGACTGTCCGCAGTGATTCAGGATGCTATTCCAAATCCAGCTGCACCACAGAGCGCCGCTCACATAGTTTTCCACACATTCACATTATATTTGTCCCAAATTATTGTTAATGTACATAATGACTTCAACTGTCTTTTTGTCTGTATATATAGAGAGAGCTAATAATAGCCACAGATCACACTTTATTTTTCTGTTTGCTCTGTTTTTTCAAACACCATATTTCAAACTCATCAACCCAACTTTGTTAATTCCTGAAGTGAACTTGTTTAATTTTATTTTTTAATTTTTTGGACTGCTGTCTTGAACTGGGTGCAATTAGGCTACCTGTGAGTTGTTGTAAACACGGCGTTGCACTTTTCGCCTGTTTTGTTCAGACTACCTCTGTACTATTTTTCTGTACAGCTTGACATTTATATATAAGGATCAAATGAGTGTTTTCAGCTTTGGGAATGAAAACCAGCCTGTTTGTTCCTCAGTATCTTCTTGTTTGACTCTGAATGTTTCTTCAGTCTTCACTCTCCTCTTCAATAAACACCATCTTATAACAGTGTGTCATGTGGATCTCAGTTGCTTAAAAAAAAAACATTAATCTCTTGGTGCGTTTCAATCAGCTTCCTAGTTCAGTAGTCAGTGCACTGGTAAGGGAGTCAGTCAGAGTGAGAACTAATGGCCTGAAATGAGACAAAACAACCAAAACTAGCACTCTAATAAAATTACACAAATTATCTAAGGTTCATATTGGTAATGTTATTAAAATACTTAGTATTTACTGATTAGTATGTTATATTCAAATAAATTCCACTTAAATAAAACATTCGCTATTGTTTGTAAAAGTTGTCAATACACATGTTTGTGTTTGTTGTTCTCGTTGCATTTACATTGTTTTGTGTAGGCATCGTCAGCGTGCGGTGATTCGAGCGATTCGAATCACTGAATCATTTTGTAAAGTAATTGATTCAGTTGACTTGGAGTTTAGAAAACCTCCGTTTTACTTACATAACCTTGATTAATGTCACTAACGCATTACAGTGTTACATTCGGTAATAATTAGTTTTATGTACAATTCTCTAAACGAATCGTATTGATTTAAACACTTTAAATTATTAAAAGCACACACCTCTCTTCAGCCGAATCACAGACACCAGACCACAATAGAAGTCTTTTCTTCTAAAATCATATAATTGTACATAAGAAAACAAATATAATACGGTACATGATGAATTAAAGGGATGAATTGAAGTGCTATCAAAAGCCCAAAGCTATTAATACAGTTGAGCTTTATACCAGTCACATATCTGAATGTAAGCAACTGTAAAGGGCTTTCAATTCGTGACCATTTGTGATATTCTCAATTAAGGATAAAAGTTCAGCATCTTCATCTTTAAATTACAGTATTGGAAAAAAAATACAAATATTACAAACTCATAATGAATTTGTAGATCAAAATAAAATTTGTGGTTGCAGAGAAATCTAACTTTTATTAACTGAAACTGAATCCTTATGTCAATGTATTCATCTTATTCCATCTCAGTTTCTCCTCATAATATAAAGGCAATAAATCAGCTTTTTTGGTTAAAGCCGATCTCATTAAAGTTCCATGACTGTAAAGGATTACATTGATGATGGGTTTAAAACAGTTTATTTTGACTGTCTGAATGGAAATCTTTGATTAAAGAGGTTAAATAATTTCTAAATAAATTTACATTTCTAAATGTTAATGAAATGTGACTTACATTTCCCCAGATTATCTTTTATTAAAATCAACAGTATATAATCTGTCCTAAAATGTGATTATAATACGAACAAACATCATTTTCCTCCCCATATCAGCCCTCTATGAATAACAAATACACATTGGAAATGAACAAATCTGTGTTCTATAAGGATTGAATGGAAAGGATAATATAGTCTGACTTTGATCTTATTTATTTCAGTGGTAATGTTAATTTATATTAGCAATTTTGTTTAAAATACAGTTTTTGCTGTAAAGGTAGATTCAAGATTCAAGATTTTATTTGTCACGTACACAATTATACAGAGTATAACCAGCAGTGAAATGTAAGTCAGGTCCGCTCCATGGACAGTGCAAATATATGCAATACAACACAAGAATATACATAAATATGAAAATAAATAAATGAAGTACAAATAAGAAACAGAAAATAAAATCTAAAATAAAATGTGCAAAAAAAAAGTGTGCAGGACAGTATACTGTAGACTTAATAAATAATAATATAAGAAGGAATGTGCAAGAAGGATGTGCAAACAGGTTGTACGGGGTATTTCCCTAGCAGCAATACGAATGGTAGAAAAATTATTAATAGCTTACTGATTATTAGTGGTTATTAAATGAGTCATGTTGGTGATTATGAGACCGAGTTTGAGTTTAGGAGCCTGATGGCCTGGGGGAAGAAGCTCCTCCTAAGTCTCTCAGTTTTTGCCATCAGGCTACGGAAGCGCTTACCAGATGGTAGCAAAGTGAAGAGACGGTTACCAGGGTGATTTGAGTCTTTGATGATTTTTACAGCTCTGTTCTTGCAGCGTTTGAGGTAGATGTCCTGCAGGGAGGGGAGAGCAGACCCTGAGATACGCTCAGCTAAGCGCACAACTCTCTGCAAGGCTTTACAGTCTTGGTTGGAGCTGTTTCCATACCACACTGAGATGCACTGAGTCAATACACTTTCTATGGTCCCTGAATAGAAAGTTTTCAGGATTGCTGGTGAGACCCTGAATTTCCTCAGCTGTCGCAGATGGTACAGTCTTTGCCTGGCTTTCTTGACCTGTGTTTGAATGTGTGTAGTCCAAGTCAGGTTCTCAGAGATGTTAACACCCAGGTACTTGAAGCTGCTCACCCTCTCCACAGGGGTCCCACTGATCATAAGAGGAGTGTAGGGCCGCTGCTGACTCTTTCTGAAGTCCACAAACAACTCTTTAGTTTTGCTCACATTCAGAGAGAGACAGTTGTCCTGGCACCATGATGTAATTCTCTCTACCTCATCCAAGTATGCGGTCTCATCATTGTTGGAAATGAGGCCCAGAACCACAGTATCATCAGCAAATTTGATAATAGATGTGGAGCTGTGAGAGGACATGCAGTCGTGTGTGTAGAGAGAGTAGAGCAGGGGACTCAGGACACAGCCCTGTGGGGCTCCTACGTTCAGGGTGATGGAGTTTGAGGTGAACTGGCCAACTTTCACCACTTGAGGTCTGCCGGTGAGGAAGTCTTGAATCCAGTCACAGAGTGAAGAGTTTAGGCTGAGGTCTGTGAGTTTGGAAGCTAGCTTGATGGGGACTATAGTATTGAAAGCTGAGCTATAGTTAATGAATAGCACCCTTACATAGTTCCCATTGTTGCTGTCAATGGTACATGGTTCGTTTATTAAAGTTTTACCATTTAAGTTTTTTTTTTTTTTTTGATTTGGCTCTTGGTTCTTGATTGAGATGGTACTGTGTGGCGCTGCAGTCATCAAGACTGACTAAAGCAGTGAATCACTGTAGTTTTATACAGATTTCAGGAGGCTGTTCTTACAGATGAAGAAAAAGCACTCAGATCACGAACTTAAAGGGGTCATCGGATGCCCATTTTCCACAAGTTGATATGATTCTATAGGATCTTAATGAAAAGTCTATAACATACTTTGGTTAAAATTTCTCAATGGTAGTGTAAAAAACACCTTCAAAATCAGCTCTGTTTTCATCAAGCCATTTTTTAGTCCATGTTGCTTTAAATGCTAATGAGCTCTGCTAAACCTGCAACTCTCTTCCGTGGGGTGACGAGCAGTACTGTTTACTTCAGGCGCGAAACTGGCTAACTAGCACATTGTTAGGAAAGGCGATTTTGCAAAGATTCATTAAAAACATTATACTAACTTCTTCTGTAGATGAAGCTGGATCACAAATGATTCGCGTGAACATAGACACATTTAGGCAGATCAGGGATCGGTGCATTCACTTCAAAGTGAAAATAACAGTAATCCTCTGCGTCTTCAGTGGCTCATTTGTCAGGCGTAAATGACAACTGCTATATTCATACAACTAAACACTTCAATCACTTAATTGGAGACATTCTTGTCTTCCCCTGCACCAGAGTTGACACAATGTTGGACTGATGACAGTTCACTCAGGGCGGGTCTAAGGTAAGACGGTCTTGTCAATCAAATATCGTGGGAGCGGCCTGTACAGAACTACGTCATTCTGACAGGAACCTCAGAGCAGCCTGATTTGAGAAAGAGGATTTAAAAAAAAAAAAACACTGGGTGGATTTTTATCATTATAGGATGGATGTGTACACACACTTCCAAGACACATTTATGTTCAAACAACTTGAAAAGTGAATTTTACATTCGATGACCCCTTTAAACACAGTATGCAAAGGATGTGAGCAGTTCATTATCAGAGAGATCAGGGAAAGACCAGATACATTCACACTTAATTCACATACTGATTAGCATGAACAATGACACCAGTTAACGAAATGAGGCAGAAGCACAAGAGCATCACTGACAAAAGAGTGATTTCACATTTGTATTCGCACATCAAAAGCAAAAGAGATTCATTTTAACATTTACATTACATTTGCTGGTGACTCTATACAATTTAATTTTGAAAACAATATTTGTGTGTTTTTGCAGTAATTATTTAAAGCCCAGACCATCTTTCCTTTTCATGTCCAGTCATAAATAAATTTGCCAAGAATTTTGAGAACAAATTTATTAATGTGCTTTCACTACAAAATAAACATGCATTTGGAAGTATTCCGGAAAATACATGTAGTGATTATACTATATAACTAATTATTTATTTTAAATTCTTTATAAGCCTCTATTGTTAAGCCGGTCAGCGTGGTAGCCCAGGCACACATAGACAATAATACATGTGGTTCACATTGCTCTTCGGAGCAGCAGCAGTACATATGTCTTGGAGATAGATCTGCTTTGTAGGGGGTGTCTTGTCTATTCTGTCTGTTAATGTTTATGTGTGTGGACACATGTATGTGCACTGATGCAGTTATATCCTTATACTCAGTGACATTCACATATAGGCTTGTCTCCCGCTGGCCTCCCGCTTTGTGGGGGGTTATTCATGTTACGTGCAGCAGCAGTATTTCTTACATGCTCACAGCAGCATGCTGTGGATGTATTGACAGAAGTAAGTTTCGGTACTTGCTCTGTCGCAGCAGCAGCAGCGTAACAGATCTATTCCACCAAGACCAAACACGTTAACATGGTCATGTACATTACCATGCCAATCACTTCGAGAGTTGTCATGACAGAACTGCATTTATTCTGTCGTTATGTACATTTTGGAGCTTGTTTTGGATCCCACTGATTTGCAGTGTATTAAACATATCTAAAAGCCTATGAGTAAATCCTACAAATAAATAAATGAATAAATAGACAAATATACACAAGTTTGAGATGGCAGAAATATGAGTACATTAATGGATCATTGTTACTGAGTTAATTTATCATAAGGGTTCTTCTATTTCATTTCCACAGCAGAGCTTTCCTTTCTTCAAGAGAGAGCTGTTAGTTTTTCCATCTGGCATATCAGACAAGACATTTGTTTCAGATTGCCTCAGCTTCTTAAGTTGTCTTTTACCTGTTCCATCTGTGAACACAGACAGTGCTGTACATCCTGCTACATGCAGTTTCTGCCTGAAATTTACCATTTTGAAACTCTGGCTTAATATCTATCAAATATCAGCCACCTGAAGACCCTGGCTCTTTTAAGCATGGATGTTTTTCAACCAAGGCTTTGGCCACACTTTCAGTTTGTTCCTGTGATTGGTATGGATTCAAATTGAAAATAACTTCTGCAAGTTTGTTCAGGATTTCAGACTTTAGTTCCTTTGTAACATCCAAAAGGAAACGGTCTTTCCTGTGTGCATCATTTCCTTGCTGTAGCTTCAGTTCTAGATCATATGAAAACCTTGGAATGACAAAGGGCTCAGGCCAGAGCTTTGATTTACTAGGTGTACTTGATTCCAATGATTATGCAGATGTCAGGCTGGTGGTGTCATAGACCTTTTTCACGGTCCGCGTGTCGTCACATCCGGCTCCAATTAGTAGTGTAAAGGAATTTCCGCCTGCACTATTGTCAATGGACAGATGCCGGTTTTGTGAAGAAAACTAAACTAATTTAGTTGGACTTAATAAACGTCAATATTTGAAGCAGTTTATTTATACTGATGCCCTACTGTCCGTCATCCTTCATTTTAATGTTCAACATTATCTGATCGACGCGATTGTCAGCGCTGCTGCTGTTGCCTGTCATCAAGAGATTAATCACTTACCCCCATGTCGTTCCAAACCCGCAAAAGCTTCGTTCGTCTTCGGAACACAATTTGAGGTATTTTGGATGAAAACCGGGAGGTTTGTGACTGTCCCATTGACTGCATAATAAATAACACTGTCAAGGTCCAGAAAAGTATGAAAGACATCATCAAAATAGTCCATCTGCCATCAGTGGTTCAATCTGACTGTTATGAAGCGACAAGAATACTTTTTGTATGGAGAGAAAAAAAATAACGACTTTATTCAACAATTCGTCTCCTCCGCGTCAACAGCGCCATTTTGGAGAATATCTGCTGGACGCAAACTGCGTACACTGTTCTGTGTCAGCCACGCTACAAGGATACGCTGTTTTCGTTCAAATCAAAGTGTAGAAAACGTATCCGTGAGGTGTATTTATATAGCTCTTTTATATTATATATAAATTTTATATATATAACATTTATATAGCTTTTTAAACAACAGATTGCTTTAAAGAAAGCAGCTTACAGTATTAAACATAAAATACGGTGTCAGGGTCGCTTTCATATGCATTATTGATTGCACACAACTTTGTAAATATCAAACATGATTTTGAACGTGTAATTTACACAGATCATCACAGCTGGGTTCACATTTGAGTTTTAAATGTATATTACAAAAATATATTTCTACTAAATAAAGAGAACAATTTAATGATATTTTTTTTTTTTTCTGCACAGGGCAATCAACATTCAATAATATAATAATATTTAAAATATATATTAAATCAATGTAAGCAAAACAACTGAATGCAACGTTTTCCAAGTAGACAGAAGTAACAGCAGTGTAGTTCACCACAGGAGAGCATTAGGAGTTTATTTCTGTAAATGTCTATTACAGGTATAAATGTCCTCTAAACAAAATGTGTAATTTGCCAGATGTTTAATGTTGCACGTGGTAAATAACAATTTATTAAATGCATGCAAAATAACTTAATGCAAGGTTTTCCTTGATTAATAAAGACTCTGTATTTATGTTTCCGTTTTATACTTTTTAAACTCTGTCAATTAAATATCAAACATATTCTCTGATTTCTTTGTCATCTTGACAATTAGGCTGAGTATGTTAGCTCAAAATGAAAAGATGTTTCTCTTTAGTCTCTACAAGCAATTTAAAGGACAGATATATTGAGATTTATGTCTGTCTGAAGCAACACTAGCCACTGCAAAAGACTAGAAACAGCTCGAGCTACACATGCTAAACTTAAGAAAAGATTGCTGAGAATTTACTAAGTTAAAAATCCTACTAGAACCTCTTACATATGTTTTGTTATTTATTTTTTGTTTTCTGTATGTACGTTTCTGTATCCCTACATTTCTATGCACTATGCAAGACTTTTATTTTAGTCTGGCGATGTGACATCACAAGGCTGCGCCGCGCTCCTGCGTCTGAAGAGAGGTTGGTGTTTTAAGCATTTGAAGTGTTTACATACTTGAAATAGTTTTAAAAGCAACGTAAAATGAATCAATTATTGTCAATTTAACGTTGTAACGTTTCAGATAACATTTATGAGCATTATTTGTGTGTGTGTGTGTGTAAAGCGTATCTGCACATGATTAAAAATAATGGAGCTTTTTGAAACTCGCTCGAATCACCGCACGCTGCACGACTCCAGCTGCTCAAAACAGTGTAAATGCAACGACAACAAACGCCTGATTTGACGCGTTTTCATTATGATATGTTTTCATTGAAGTGGAATGTAGTAGGCTATATTGTTACATGCAAAATATAAAATCATAAATACTTAAATATGAACTTTTTTTTTTTTTTAGTGCTAAATTTGAGTTGGTTTTTTTTTTGGTAATTTAAAGCCATTAACTGTCACTCTGACTGTCTTCACCTTAGCAGTGCGCTGACTACTGAAATAGGAAGCTAATTGAGAAGCACCCAGATTATAAAGATGGCGTTTATTAAAGAGGAGAGTGAAGACATGAAGATTGAAGAAACATTCAGAGTCAAACAAGAAGATACTGAGGAACAAACAGGTTGGTTTTCATTCTCAAAGCTGAACTCACTCATTTGACTCTTATTAAAATGTCCAGCTCTACAGAAATTAATGGTATCAGTTTAGAATGTCACTTGAATGTTGTGTTTAAAGTGGTCTATTTGACATGGAGCGGGTCGACTCATATCGACAGACGTTGAGATCACATGACCAGACAAATACTATATTGCTGCCTTCAAGTGCAGCGGAGAAGAACCTGCATACAAGTTTGATATTGTGACATGACGCACAACAGAAAATTATAGTACGTGTTTTAGGAAAAATAATACAGCCTAAACAAAACAGTTATGTTGTGTTACATTAAATGGATACTCCACTCAAAAATGAAAATACTTTCATCATTTACTCACTTTTATGATGTATGTGATTTTCTTTCTTCAGATGAACACAAAGAATCTTAGAAAAATAATGCATCTCTGAGTCCATATAGACACAACTGTCACACATTCATGCATTCATGAGCTCACAACAGGGTCCGTATTCACAAAACATCTTAAGGCTAAAAGTAACTCATAGCTCTTCAATTTAGGAGAAAATCTTAAAAATAATGGGCGTGTCAGTCCTAAATTTAGGACTCCTAGCTCTGAGAGTATTTCACAAAGCATTTTAGCGTTAAACCTAGCTCCTAAATCTGTGAAACGTTAGGAGTAGTGAAGAGGACTCCTAAGGCACTAAGACCAAGCCACAAACTATCCTAAAATGGCAGTTGCTGGCAATCTGCCTTGGAGCGTAAAAATTTTAGAAACATTTGACGATGAGTTTTTAAAATTGTATAGCCTTTGGTTTTGGTGGTTATCCCGACTCTAGATTTTCCTTTGATTATATCCTTATTTTCATTAACCAGGGGTGCGTTTCCCAAAAGCATCGTTAGCCAACTATGGTCACAAGTTCCGTCGTTACCAGCATAGTTCAACGATTCGGTGTTTCCCGAAACCATAGTTCAAACGAACGTTCGCAGTCAGCGTCACAAACTTCCGTGGTTGGAACTACGGCTCTTGACCTGTGGTTAGAAGCATAGTTTCTTGTTAATAAGATATATGGACTTAAATAAATATGCTCTTGGGCACAACAAGCAAGTTAACATCCAGTACTATCTGTATCGTCCATTCTATGTAAATATAAATGCATGCCATTGTAAGCGCCGTTTTTGAAGAGTGCGCATGTGCATAAATGCCTGAGGGAACCCCGAAGTATGACGTAAGAGGGAACCCGCAATGAATCAAACATCAAATAAATCACAATGACAGGGAACAAAAATAATAAATTAGTCAGTAGGTGCCATGTTCAATACAGCAGCATTTTAGAGACCTCTAATCAGTTAAATAGCATAAGTTATTCCTCCACACGCGTGTGACGTCATTAACAATGGCCCTATGTTGTTGAACTAACATGGTTCAAACGACGGAGATGCGACCGTGTTCGGGAAACAGTCGTGACTAGATAGTTCGTTTCCAAAACGATGCATCGTACTATGGTGGTTAATCAGCGAGTTACGTTGTTGTTCGGGAAACGCACCCCAGTTAGGCAAGGAGTAACAACTGTTCTTGTGTCCAGTTTGGTTCTCTTTTACGTTTGCTTGTCTTACTATCAGCTATGATTATTCGACTCTGTTAATTAAGTTTCTATGCATATTCACTAATTGTTTACGAAAAGCATAAATGTAAGAGGCTGACAATTAGCTGAACATATACTTCTTTAATTAGTGACTCTTAGTCTGCATTTTAAAATCCTTATTTGAATGTGGCAATTATTAACATTTTTATTTTTAAACCTTTATTTGAATATGGCAACATGATATTGAGCTCAACAATATTTCTATGAATAAATCTCTGACGGAGACTATCAGCCAATCACTGTGTGCATAGTTAATAAGCGTGCTGACATAATCCATAGCAACGGATGCCACAGTGGGGCTTAAATACTGATTGAAATACAATTTTGTTGTAAAACCGAACATTGGGATTGGTCTATAATAAACCGTTTCTCCTGGGTCAAGTGATGAGGGGTTTGATAACTGCCAGCTTGACACAACTCCACTTTGCCTGGCTTAGTGCATATAGAATCTAGCAAGTATATTGTTGGGTTTGATGTCTGTTGCTATGTGCTATTAAACTGTTGTTAAATTGTATTTGTCTTCATTTTAGATCTGATGGCGCTGAAACAGGAGAGTGAAGTACTAGATGAAACGGAAGGTGAAAATCACTATGAGAAGAAACATGTTTTCATGAATGAACAAAAATCTAGTGAAACTGAAATGTCTTCCTCACAAAAATGTGCTCAGGAGAACAAATCCATCAGTCATTTCACCTGCCAACAGTGCGGAAAAACTTTCATTCAAAAAAAAAGCCTTACGAATCACATCAGAGTTCACAATGGAGGAAAGCCTTACACATGCACTCAGTGTGGAAATAGTTATACTTATAAACACACTCTCAATGACCACATGAAGATTCACAATGGAGAAAAGCCTTTCACCTGCCAACAATGTGGAAAGAGTTTCTCTCACAAAGGAAGTCTTAAAAGCCACATGAGAATTCACACTGGAGAAAAGCCTTTCACCTGCCAACAGTGTGAAAAATGTTTCACTCAAAAACAAAACCTTGCAATCCACATGAGAGTTCACACTGGAGAGAAACCTTACACATGCTATCAGTGTGGACAAAGTTTCAGGCATAACAAAAACCTTTATACCCACATAAGGAGTCACGCTAGAGAAATTCCTTTCACCTGCAAACTGTGTGGCAAGAAATTCTCACGTAAAGAAATTCTTAATGTCCATGCAAGTATTGACACTGAGAGTGAATTCACCTGCCAACATATGTGCTCAATGTGGACAAACTTTTACACATAAAAAAAAAACCCATTTGTATGGTCAGCAAGAAAGAGTTTCAGATTTACAGTAATTCTTTGTTACCATATGAGGATTCACTCAAGAGAGAACAGTTTTATGTCATCAGCGATGGAACGAATTCCACAGACAAGAAACATGTAAAGATTCACACTGGAGTGAAGCCTGTCGTGTGCCAACAGTGTGGAAAGAGTTTCTCACTTTGAGGTTTGGTTCACATGAGGATTCACAACGGAGACAAGCACAGATTAACGCACAGAAGAACATAATTTCACTCAAGGGAGTCGCTCCTCCTCCCCCTCCTCATTCTTGTTTTTTGTTGTTTTTTTTGTGGAAGGTTTTAAATGGTTTATCAAATAAAACTGGCAAAAGAATATATGTATCTGTGTTAAATAAAAGTTAAAACGTAATAAAAAAATAATCTGATTTTCTTCTATGCCCATGACCTTTTAAATGTGGACCGTATCAGATATTCATCTGAGCAAGTGACTTTCCTACAAACATGTTCATGTTCAGTTTTTTCATTTGCATGTTTAATCTCTTTATACTGTACCTTGAGCCTTTTATTTGTATTATAATTATTTTATAATTATAATACATAATTACCACCCCCCCCCCCCCCCCCATGTCAACTATTCTAAAATATATATATGTATGTGTGTGTGTGTGTGTGTATGTATATGTGTGTATGAGAGAGGGGCTATTCTACAAAAAAAAAAGAGGAAAGAGGGCGAAAACATGAGTTAGTCAATAAAATCTCCAACTAGGTTACTTTAGCAGATAATGGAGTGGAAGTTGTAGAACAAGCAAGTGGACCGGACACTTGGAGCAGATAAAAACACAGTGTCATCCTCCCCATAGATTTTAGGTAAGTTTGATTATTAACTTGATGGATGTATATTGCTTTTTGTGTTTGAACACACTCTATAGGCCTAGTATATTCATTTATGGGTTGAGAGATAGCCCAACCTGGTAGAAATATGATGTAAGCATTTTATATTTAAATGCATTTTAAGCATTGTGGTTTAAAAACAAATTTAACTGTTCACGGACATTAAGCAGAGGGGCAGAATTCATTTTGGAAAATGCACGTGTTAAGATGGTTTCAGCCTGATATGTGCAGCATGTGTACTTGCTCACAGCACCTGCCTAAATTTGAGTTATTTTTCGCGCCTTGTGCTTAAACGCACAAATACATTTAACTTCAAAAGGTCCCGGGGCCAGTTACCTCATTGGACACGCCTGAAAGAGTTTTGTACGTTTATTTACGCTTTGATTTGAACGGAAACAGCGTATCCATGCGTTACTGATGACAGAATAGTGTACGCACTTTGCGTCCATCAGATGCTCTCCAAAATGGTGCTACACTGACAGAGAGGGGAATAATTTTTGAATGAATGTTATTTTTATTTTCTTTGTGTACAAAAAGTATTCTCGTCGCTTCATAAAATTCAGATTGAACCACTGATGGCAGATGGAATATTCTGACGATGTTTTTTTATACTCTTCTGTGCCTTGACAGTGTAATTTACTTGGCAGCCAATGGGACAGTCACAAGCCTCCCGGTTTTCATCCAAAATATCTTAAATTGTGTTCCAAGGACGAACGAAGCTTTTACGGGTTTGGAACATCATGAGGGTGAGTAATTAATGACAGAATTTTCATTTTTGGGTGAACTATCCTTTTAATGTCATCTTGATGTTTGAATCGTGAAAGACCTTTCCCCAGCAGTTTGTGGATGATGCACTAAAATAATAAATTGATTGAACTTAATCAAAAAAAACTACTAACTATTTTGCATTTATCAACAATGTTGATGCCAACCAGATTTAATGAATGCGCTGCACACGGCACAAAATGGAATAAGAGATCTTTTCGTTTATGGTGTACCTGGAACCCTTTATGCTTCCCCGACATGTTACTTGCATTGTCGTACGACTGTCCCCTTCAATTGGATAGGTCAAGCCCAAGACTTTCAACCATAGCCAAAATCCAGTCGGACAAGCTCTCATCGGTGTAGCTCTCTATAGGTTTGATCAACAAAACAAAAAATAAAGGTCAGTTGATCAACATGAGAGAGGTCTGGTGTGGACAGAAAAGTATTTCGCGTTTTGAATTTCCTGAGTGATGGTTTGCTTGATTTTCTCCCCCATTAGCTGAATAAACTCTTCACACGTCGACGATGATAAATAGGACACAGTGCCCTCCAAACTTTCTGATATGTTCACCTAAAAATGGATCATACTCTGCCAAAAGTTCGAGGATGCCTAGAAAATTTCCATTATGAGCTGAACCCAACAACTCATTTCCACTGAAAGCCAGTCATCTCTCCCCTAAAAACTTGATGACTGGTACAACTCACAGTAATACCTGCTTCCAGTATTCCCTCTCGGAGTTCATTTGTTTAATTAATTCTGAGTCAACTGTTTCTGTGCCCTTTGAGAGCTGATGTAACATTTGCATACAAACCCTGTGCTCCGTGCTCCTGTCATGTTCCCCAATCTTCTCTGAATGTTTCCAATCGCAAAATCCATCAACAAAGGAACTATGCTTAGTGGAAAATAGTTTGCATGGGTAACAGTAACCACTGACAAGAAACAGTTTGTCCTTTTGGCAAAGAGCAGCTGAGTAACGCCCCATTCACACGGGGCGTCGGCGTCAACGCCTCTCGTTTACTTTGAATGGAGTGACATCAAGCGTTGCTGAACTGAATTGTGGGTCCGTCGCGTCGCTTCACTGGCGTTGAAAACTTTAAGCGCCAACGCATGCGTCAGCCAATCAGATTGGCTTATGCAAATAACCAAGCGCAGATGCTAGCCAATCCCATTCATGCAACAAGTTTCAGACACGCCCTCCGTCAAGCGTTGACGCCGACGCCCCATGTGAATGTATAATACAGTACACTCAACTTTATAAAAGAGTCAAAAGTTACACCATCCTGGTGTTGATAGAACACTTTTTTGGGAGTTACTTGGGAGTTAGTTATTATTATGGTTCTGCATTACCTACTAAAAAAAACTAAAATAAACTAGAAATTCACTATGAAGAAAACATCACTCTGTTACTCTTTCAAAACTTTATTTCAGCACAGAACAAGAAACCATAATACCATGACATTATTACAAATAACAGTCCACAACAATGTAAAATAGACTGCCATAGGACATTTGTAAATCAAATGGCTTGTAGTACATCAATTCCTCAGGTTTTTTGAGTACAAGACTGTGCTCTTGTTCAACAACACTCAAGGCATGAAGGTGTTCAACAAACTCTGATTCCATACAAAATGCCAAAAAATAAATTCCATCCTTAATAAAAATTTGAACAATCTTTCCAAAAACAGGTGTATCATCAACAAACTCTAAGCAAACAACAGGACCACTGTGATACTCAGTACCATGACACTTTACCCATGGTGTGACCATTACCTCGCTAGAGATATCAGTCTGGAGCTGCTCTGAAATAAAATCACAGTTTTCAAGGTCAGACCACAGTTCATTTGAAACAGGGCCAGACTCAATACCCTTGATGGTACAGGACTCCCAGTGATAGGCAATGGCTAGCTGGAGATTTCTCTTAAAAAACTTGTTTTGCCTCGTACCTCATTTTCCATGCATGAATCAATGGGCCAATTTGTCTGATGCATTCAGGGTAGTGAATCATAAGGTGGTGTTTTGGAATTTGCAACTGATGTTCTTTTATCAGCGCTTCAAAAATATTATCATTCCTTCAGAGATGCAAAGAGAAAAGATAATATTAACAACATGTAAGAGCAGCAACATCAAATGCCAGTGTATATGAGAGGTGTATCCAAATATGAGAGGGATGTTCTTAATGAGAGACAATGTCTGAATTGCATTGAGACCACTGTTGTTTCCTGCTTGTAGAAGGTTGACCTTGGTTGGGCGGTTATTTCTTTCCAAAAAGCCGTAGTTGAAAGCATACATTGAGGAATGGAATCGCCAGAAATTAGATTGCAACTCATATATTCAAAAAGCAGTTTCACTTCACACTGTGCAACTCCCTCCAGGATATCATGCATAATATCCAGCACAATGTTCTCAGATACATTAAAGTCAGTCAAGGTATTGAGTATAGAATATCTTTTAACACCATAACAGGAGTTTTCATTGGGTTGTCAGCAAGATACTTGTAATGCTCCTTATTTAGATTTCTATTACGCAGTATCACCTGTGGATAATTCCTGTGCTAACACCTTGGGCTAACACCAGTGAGTCTGCAGTAATGTTTTGCAGAAAAAGATTCAACATAACCAAGAATACTATTTAGACTTAGGTTATCACCTGTAAGTTGCACAATAGTACCGTCATTCCCTTCTGCTCAAGTACTTTCAGATCAACAACCAATGGGGCAAGTATTTTGTCCATTCCATACTTTTTTCCACCTTTAGAGTGGAACAAAGAAATTAGATGTTCATTAAGGAGAGTTAATCTGTGCTGACAGGTTATGAAGTACAAAATATAAACAGCCAAGTTTATGAATCCCCTGTTTAGATCGTAATGGATCTGCCGTTTCAAAATCATCATAGTAAATTTGGATCTGAAGTGCATTGCTGTGGATGGAGTACAATGGATGTTTTTTGTAAAACTGTCCATCACAAAAATCTCGATACATGTCACTTTGCCATTCCTCTTGAATAAGATTACACACTTTATCATTCCTAGAAATGAACGAGTCTGTCATTAACTGTTGTCTGTTCATATCACAGAGATTTTATTTCTTCTTGCATAGTATCTGACACCTAATTGTATGAATAATTATTGATGCACATCTTTCCCTCAAACTATCCCTTGAAACAGAAGAACATTCATGCAATCTGATCTTTACACAACAAGTGACACTGCTTTATTGAGATTTGGAGCTTGTTGATTTTGTAGAGATACAGATGTAGCTTTATGCTACACCCCTAAAATGAAATCTAGTTAAATGTTTTCTAAACCCTTCATAACTTTTCAATTGCAAGGAACAGCCATCCTGATCACAAACCAGATCAAATTTCTTACCAGGATATAAACCATGTAGAAGTTTTAGATGCCGAATTTATTTAGCTATTCTAGCAAGCAGTGATTTACAGATGTAGCATCTAAACATCCTTCAAAAACTTAGCTCTAAGCTCCTTTACTCTTGGGCTCTTACTTGTGGTGCCAACATCAATTCTGTACACTATTGTCTGGAGAAAAGTGTACAAATTTTTGAGTGGAGGATCATAAATGATGCTGAAAACAAAATGAACCTTGAAGAGTTCATCAATGGCTCCCAGTGAAGAGGATTCTTGACTGGGGATGGGCTTTTTATCCACCACAGTGAAGTAGTGACTGATGGCTTCCTTGCTGCTCCCTGAGGCAAGAATGTATGGCTGACGATTCTCTTCCAGCTCAAGGTGTTCCTGTATACTCCGGCATGCCTAAATGGGGAAAAAAATTCAAATCTATCAATAATAATGACAAATTAATAAGTAGAGATTTATCAGTTAACATTTATTTGAGACTTTTTAGCTTATTTGAACATCGTAAAGACAGCTGATACAGTCAGAATGCAACAATTTGTTCCTGTGTAAAAAAAAAAAAATTGTATTTTGAAAATGTTTTTTGACTTGAGGAGCCAATTATGGCACATTATTACTATTGCTGTTGTCACTAAATTATGAAAAATTTATTGCACCCTTACTTTAAGATTTAATCCCTGTTGTACATAACACTCCCAGACATGTTCATTAATGCACCGCAAACATGTACAATCCGGTCAATTATTGCCTCTGCGCTGTTGTCGCTCTCATCCTTCATGCTCTTCACCAGGCATAGAGGAAGTGGGCCATCCAGAATGTGGTACTGGTTCTTCTAGGCACCTGTCACTATCTGCAGAGAACATGTATATATATATTGCCACCTTGGAATTATAAGGGTTTTCCAGTTTTCAGAGCAGTTTTGAGATATTGAGCTTCAAAATGTTTGCGTTCCATAGACTTCTGTAGATAGAAACCTTTTTGTTTTCTAAAAAAAAACCCAAAATGTACACAGCTTACAAAAGAAACATCACATAATGTAAATAAGTTGTCACAGAAGAATATGGAATAACTCCATTTTGACAAAAATGTCAGCTAGAACCTTATAATTCCAAGGCGATGATATATCTGTTATTAGACCTCCATTGTTACTTTAGATCCAATAAAACTATAAAAAGTAACATTACCTAGGGCCTCATTTATAAAATGTTGTGCAGAAACCATCCTAAATTTCATCTTACGATCATCTCTCAAATATGTGATGTGAAATCTAATGATCTTGAACTTGCACGCAACTGAATGGTTTCAGTTGGTTTCGTTGGCTTGGATTTAAGCGTACGCACCCTCTAAGATCAAATCTGTGCATACGCATGCTTTATAAATGAGGCCCTTTATGTCTGATACCTTAAGGATTCATTAAATAGAGAACCGACTACTGACTTAATAATGCTTACCAATGTGAATTCTGATGTTAGACGTGACACGAGAATTTGCCACACACGAGAATCTTGTGCTGATAACTGTTTTTGACCCCTTGTTCCACAGCCTTGGGCCAGCGATAGAGAAAGCATGATCACCCCTCAATTTGAGTCACGCTTGGGGAATTGTTAAGAGAAACTTGAGAAACGATTATCTTAATAATACACTTGGACTGTAGGGCTTAATAAGCTCAGCTAAGTATTCTGGCACCATTCCGTGGGGTGCTTTAAAAACATACACTCAGGTCCACATATATTTGGGCACAGGCACAATTTTGCAGTTATATAATGAATATGGGATTAAGTTCACACTCTGAGCTTTATTTTGAGGGCATTTTCATCAAAATTGGAGGAAAGGTTAAGGAATTACAGCTCTTTAATATGTACCCGAAAGGGTCTCGCCCCTATTTTGATAGATCCGCCCCACATATACATAGGCTACGCAACCCAGGCAACGATTAGTTCTGTGAAACATAAGCTGCTTTTCCACCGAAATTCCCTGGAACAATATGTCCCAGGAACTCTTTCCCCCCAGACCTATTGCTGTCTGCGTTTCCATCGCGGTCTAAACTATTTCACCAAGCACATTTTCAAATAGGCACTGTTTTTATAAATAAACCACAGATTTGAGTTTTAAACAACTACATTCTCGCCTGAAATACACGCGTCCAGTGTAGGCAGACTTTAGCTGTTGCGGCGCGCTGCGTCCGGTGTAGACACAGTGTTACTCACCTATCGGGAAGAAACAAAGCAACCTCGGCGTCCGATCGCAAGCCTTCCGCTCCTTCAGTTCTCTCCAGCGCTGGAAAGCTGATCCGATATTTACACGGGTCCTACTTCTTGCCTTATCGTTCCGCAGACGTTTTCCTCTTTTGTTTTTTATTCGCCATCTCTATCTTTCTGTCGCTCGGCCGTTCACTGAACGCTCTCTCCTCCATATCATGAGTAGACATGCCCCTTACTGTTGATTGGCTACAAGTTTGTTTTGGTACTCGGCCCCAACTCAGTTTTCTAAAACGTTTTTGAAAAATCGCTTACCCTGCCTTTAAGTATAACAGTAGTAAACTTTGAGTACACAACTAGTTTGCATCAATGTTTTTAGCTTGTACTGCAACTATCAGTATACCTATAAGTTCACTTTTAGTATAGTTTACTAATTAAATACTTGTAGTAGCATTTTTAGTACACTTTGAAGTATAATCTCAGTAAACTAGTTTAGTAGTTTTATACTGAATGTTTTCTTAAAGTATGATGTAAAGTTCACTTAATACTACTATGTCCCTATTTAGGTATTAATTCATATTTTGTTATATGAATATCTGAACATACAAAACATCGAAAGAAAGAACAGAGTATCTGCTTGTAAACAAAAACATTTTATTCTAGCTTCATGCATTCTTTTTTTAAACACTTGAATGTGGGTAAGTTTCATAAATAAATAAAATAAAGAATAAACAACATTTTGAACAAAAAGCTGAAAAATGACTATGAATTGGATTCAGAATTATATAATCAAAACGTAGATGGAGTCCAGCAACACCCCAAACCTTGACAGTCTTTATTACCTCTTCACTGGTTGACATTTTATTCCATAACGTTACACAGTTTTGATGCTGTTTTATGTCAGATAATCGTGTTAGATTACATGTGGCAGTATCTGTTGTTTTGGTTTCTTCTTCACTTGTAATTTTTGGAAATTCTGTACAGAAGATGTGTACTAGCGCCCCCTACCGTATAACTTGAAAATACAGATTGTAGGAGCACAAGTACAGCTCAAATATATTTAGACTTTTTCTAAGTATAAGTCAAGTATACTTAAATGTCATTTTAAGTATATTTCTGAGAAGTACTTAAAGCCCATTTTTGAGAAGTACATAAAAAGTAAAAGTATACTTTCCTATTTTTAGTTTAAAAGAAGTATACTAATAGCACACTTGAATAAACTTCTTTTTTGTAAGGGAAGGCCTGGCAAAGCATCACAAACGAGGAAACCCAGTCTCTGGTGATGTCCATGAGTTCCAGACTTAAGGCAGTTGTTGCCTGCAAAGGATTCTAAACAAAATATATATATATTAAAAAAAAAAATTATATATATATATATATTTTTTTTTTAATATGATAATTGTGTCAGTGTCCAAATATATATGTACCTGACTGTATCAAAATCTTATACTGTAACCTAAATTGTACTGGTAGCCATCCTACAGGAGCTAACAAGGGAGTAACATGGTCAGCTTTCCTAGCATTCATTATCATTCTTGCAGCAGCATTTTGTACTAGGTGCAAGTGAGCAACATATGTTTGGCAAGTACTTACAGAAAGAGCACTACAATAATCTATACAGGAAAAATATAGGCATGTATGGCTTTTTTCATGGGCTGATAAAATTGGCTTCAGTTTGGCTATTGCCCTTAAATGGAAGAAATAATTACGAACCACCGTCTTTATCTGTCGATCAAATATAAGAGATGAATCAGATGAAGTTTAACAGTGGAATCTGTCTGTGACAAGTATTTTGGAATCAGTTTGAAACCACTATTCACAAAAATAATGTGCTGAGCAAAACAGAGAAGCTTAATTACTTAAAAACGTATTGAACTGGTGCTGCTTCAAAGGCAATTGCAGGACTCATGCTAACAGACAGTAATTATGATCATGCGATCGATCTGCTGCAGAATTGGTTCAGAATAGAATTCCAGAGACAGTTAAAACCATCAGAAACCAGTTAAGAGACAGAAAGCACAACATACCATCAGCTGCAGTACTACAAACCACTAGTCAAACAATACAGAGGACTGCCTTTTCTGTGACAGTGTAGCACACAAAACAGAACTGTGTCCAGAAACTGATATTGCTGCATGAAAAGTCACTGATGAAAATGGGACGATGCTTTGTGTGCCTTCGGCCAAAGCATATAAGACCAAAATGTGCTGTAATGTATGTGGAAGCTGACACCACAGTGCTGTACTGAGAAAAGAGAGATTCATATTTCTGACGCTGATGACAACAAGGACAATGTGTTTTCCTCCTTTAATTGACATTTAGAAAAGATATAGCCCACTAAACAGAACAACGCTGTAGGAGCGTGGGCAGGAGGACCTGGTGAACACAGAAGCATTCGCTGCTTACTGGATGGAGGCAGCCAAAGAAGTTTCATTAGTGAGAACACGATTTTGCTACATTAGATTTGAAGTCCAGCTGACAAATGGAAACAGTGGAACACTGCTTGGATTATTAAGTTTGTGTTCAAGCTCCAAGAGACGAGGTGAGTTGACAGCTGAAGATATGTTTGAGGCTAAGAAGTTCTGGACAAAAGTGACAAGACAGCAGCTTTAGTCATGATGTTAGTTTGCTAAAAGCTGGTAAAATCCTGAAATCACATTCAAATATCAGTGATTTGAAAACTTTTCTTGATGCTGATGAATTGCTCTGTGTTGGAGGCAAACTGCAACAGTCAGACTTCAGTTGCAGAGAAAAACATACATGGATTCTACCTAGCAAAGGCAGATATTGAAAGCTGTTTTTGTTGTATCTTTTCAAGCATGAATAGATATATAATGTCATTTATTGATCTGGAACAGCCTACTGATATCAGTTCTTTCCACAGATTCTAACTGGCTGCTCGTCATGTCCTAAAACGCTTACTAAATGATTTTGAGAATATTAGGATTGTAAAAGACTGACTTGCAATAAAACAATACTGTATATGAACTGTTCCTGTCCTCTATATATAACAAAGATTTGCTATACAGTAAAACAATACTGTATATAAACTGTTCCTGTCTTCTATATAAAGCAGATTTTTGGTTGTTTTTAATGATTCTTTTTGACCCAGCATTTTTTAGTGTGTAGGAGCTATTGGTAGAAAGAAAATACTTCCTGCATGAAACTGCTCACAACAAATCTGTGGACAATTTGACACTTGGAAACACATTAAAAATGAGGAAGACATCAACATTACCTTGAACAATCAAGCGAGGGGTGCTTGGTAGCGTCACAGTCCCTTCAATGTCAGTGGCTGTGTCACAAGGCTGCACAAAAAATAAATCAATAGATTATGGCCCGGTTTCACAGACAGGGCTTACTAGACTAAGCCAGGATTAGGCCATAGTTCAATTAGGACATTTAAGTAATTTTTATAAACATGCTTAGAAAAAAACATTACTGGGGTGCATCATCTTGAGACAAAACAAAGGCACTGATATATTTTAAGATCAGTCAGTGCAAGTTTCTTTCAGTTGAAACAGCTCAGACTTACATTTTAGTCTAGGACTAGGCTTAAGCCTTGTCTGTGAAACTGGGGCTAAGAGTAGAAAAAGACTCAGCTGGTAATAATCTGTACCTATAGTGGCACAGAGTCAAAATTTGTGCCAAATCATCTCTTGCCCCCATCAATGTATTGTATCTTAAATTAGGTAGTACACATTTGGTAAAGTTTAGAGGCTATTCATACACATGTGAGCACAAACACACACAAGCAAACAAACCTCGAACACAATCATGCACACATATATCTGCACTCATACAGTATACACGTATACATGCCTACAGTTTTATATGATCTAATAAATAAATATAGACTGTAAGCATTGAAATAAGTAATCAAATCTGAAGACTATTTAATATTTCTGTTCAATAAAACCATTCAAGTGTAAATGATATCATAATTTTAATAAAACATACAAATAAGGCAGAACCTATATATAGGCCCATAGGCAGAATTATACCCTTTGGTGCATGACGTCCAGTGTAGTGGACCGATATATTTTCTGTCACGGAAAAAAATGTAAAAGAAAAATATTGTTAAAATCTGGATGAATCAATTTGACAACCTATTTAATTGAAAAATATTTTTTGTACCTGTCTGGTTTTCTGAGAATAAAAGTATTTAACACATATTCCCAAGGTACATGGTGCATCCCCTTTTCCCGCCGCCATCTTGAATATATTATGCAATTTTTTTCAAAAAAATAAAAAATAAATAAAAATACAACAATTAAATGGAATTGTAGACAACACTTTGGGGTACGCCAGTTGGTGGTTGGGACATTATGCTACATCCTAAATGGTTCAAAGCTTCCAAATAGCTGTCCACTGTAGTGGCCTCGATGCATCAGAGGGTATCTTTATCACATTAGGTCAGGTGTATATAACTATTAAGTAGCACTACGCAGATATGTTTGTGTATGCAAAATAATTGATATAAAAAAATCTGTTACCGTAGACCAGGGGTAGGCAACTTCGGTCCTGGAGTGCCGATGTCCTGTAGATTTTAGCTCCAACCCTGAGAAAAACCTGCCTGTAGCCCTGAAGATCTTGATTAGCTTGTTCAGGTGTGTTTGATTAGGGTTGGAGCTAAACTCTGCCGGACAGCAGCATTCCAGCACCAACGTTGCCTACCCCTGCTGTAGATATTTCATACCAGGGACTAATTTTCAACCCTGGAGTTTCAGGACTTAGACTGGCTCAATTTAGTTCACAACTGACTATATTAAAGGGAAAGGGAAAGGGAAGTGGTGTGTGGCCAAGTATGGTGACCCATACTCGGAATTTGTGCTCTGCATTTAACCCATCCAAGTGTATGCACACAGTAGTGAACATACACCCGGAGCAGAGGGCAGCCAATGCTGCAGCGCCCGGGAGCAGTTGGGGGTTTGGTGCCTTGCTCAAGGGTCTCACCTCAGTCATGGTATTGAGGGCCATTAAAACAATGGGCCTCATTTATGAAACAAGACCAGAACGAATTTTTGTGTAAATCATTTGTGTAAATCAAGCCGTTCTGACGTAAACTTTCCAATTCATGAAAATGTTCGTATTTTCAAAATGTTAGTTGGTACGAAAGAAATGTACACCTGCTCCCTAACATGTGTAAAGGGTGCGTAAAACGTTCTGTGTTCTTTTTGGCAAACTGATGACACGTAATTATTATGGCAGTGCATCAAAATTCAAAGTTCATTTGCCCTCTTGACCTTGCCCCTCTTTTTGTTTTGTTTTTTGTAGCTGAGTTGATAAATGTAAAATGCAGTGCTCGTCACTAATCAAGTTTCCATCCAGATTTTGCGCTGTTTTATCGACAAAGAGAATATGCGATAAAAAATCTTTGCGACATTTGCTGTCTACAGCCTGTTTCCATCCAACTGGCCTTTTACCGATAAAATGGTGTGCGTGATGACGTCATCCCTAAAAAACCGAATTGTCGCATAAGTTTTGGTGTGTCGCAAAAAAAAATAGCCCTTGAGCTGTTTCCATACATAATTTCTCCTATTGCGTAAATTATAGGCTAGGCTAGTAGCCTGTTCTTCATCCATTTGAAACAAAACAGCCTATTATTAAATTGTATAGGCCTACATAAAATAATTTTTATTAAGTGTCATGAGTTGTTTTTTTTTGTTTGTTTTTTTGTACTTTGTTATAGACTAGATAGATAGGCCACTGTTGATAATCAAGCAATGATCATAAACGGGTGCAGTTGTATTATTATTATTTTTCTGATTAACGTTTATAGGAAACTGAAATGTTCATTTCGGTTATTTTATTTCTCCTAACCGACGGTCGTTAAGCCATATCAACCGTTAACCGACAAGATTATGTTAAATTACAATTAAATTAAATTTAAATTGATAGGTGGCTCTGACCCATTAAAAATACCTAAATTTGTTTTCCAGGGATTAATTTTATACACACAAAAAGCAGCATAAAAAATATGAACGTGAGAATGCACGCACCTGCAGCGCTTCTAACGGAGAAAAACATAAGCTATTATACATAAAAGAAAGAGGCCCATATGCAAAATATATTTTTCTAAATAATTAATGAGTTAACAAAACAAAAGAAAAAAAACCTGCAACAATCAGCAGCCTATATGCAGAATTTCGGTTCATTTTTGCGATGCACTCTTGAGAAAGCGGCATCCTGTTTGTTTCTTTTATTTCACAAAAGTACGTTTTGTTTTGTATTGTGAATGTACACAAATAAAAGAAATATTTTGAATAGTTTTGAATAATGTCTTACTCTTACTCTTAAATATGACCACAAATGAAGGAGTTGGCTAGTGTAAGTTGTTTCCACTTTTACAAGAGGGAAAAAAAACAAGCGCTAGTGCCGGCGCCTCAGGCGCGCAGTTAAGCATAGCCTACTGACTCCACAACACAGCCTGTTCACTGTCATAATAAAATACAGTCAGCCAAACATATTGAAGAAACATGAAAAAAAATATTTTACTTCCCCTCACTCCACAACAAATCCTTTAAATTTAACGGTAGAAAGAACGCAGAACAAAACTAGAATAAAAATATAAGAAGCTAACAAGCCAAAACGAATTAATTTAAACTTTTGTACTTCATGTTCCAATATCCATGTAAAATAAAACGTGCTTGGTATAATATCACGGGGGTATGGTGGTCACGCTGAAAGGCATGGACTACAGGCTATTTAAAATGAACAGTGCACTGTAAAAAAAATATATATATATATATATATTGATGTAAACGTAGGCTAGCCTACTAACATCAAATTAAGATAAGTATGTTTGTGAGGTAACTCGTCTTTTTCTTATGTATAAAATAATTTTAGATGCAATTTAATAATATGAATATGATTTAATGCGCTTTTGAACTACAGGGAAACGGTGCTTTAACGTGAGCAACACCATGAACACGGACGCTGCCTATAGGCTAATTCTGTCATGTGACACCACATTTATTTGCGTTAAAGTCCCTTTTCTCGACAAAAAGTGTTTCCAAACAAATTTTTGCGACATTTGAAGTATCGATAAGGAATTTATGCGCTAAAGTTAAACGGAAAAAGATTTTGTTGACACATGAGAAATTTAATCGATAATTGGCATTTCCATCAGCTATATCGTAAATATTTTAAAGCGCTAAATATTTTTTCGCAAAAAAATCCTTGGATGGAAACCTGGTTACTGTCACTAATGCTGCGTTCAAGTCCTCCTGAGACGTTCGTACTTATGAGTTGACAAGTCGTCATTACGATGTCAGGTGTGTTCTAGTCACTTTGGTCAGAACAAGATGGTGATTTTAGTTTTCTACATAAAATTCTACATCTACAAAATGACAAATAAAGAATGTGTATCATTGTGTTTTTGTTTTTTTCTCTTTTTATTCAATTTATGAGTGATGTAAACAATCATTATACATTCTATGGTAGTTATACAATAATATAATATTTTTATGTATCTTACATAGTTTTATTGTACATTACAAAAAAAAATCATTTTATTCATTTCATCAAATTTACCATCAATACAGACGCTGCATAACTACAGTCTTTACAGACTTACAGGCTACGTCCATTGCATCCGACACGTTTTTCACTGACACGCCCCCAACTCGGAAACTCGGGGCTTTAAGAAAATTTCGAGTTTCCCACTCGTAAAAATGACTTTGTGGTGGTGTTCATGTGCATTCAACCCGTAAATACGATGTATCCGACATGACTTGAAGGCACCATATTTACCCAGCTGTAAATAGAGGACGTCCTATTTGTACAATTACTGCCTACAACAATATAGATGTCACAGAACGGCCAGGCTCTCCCCCCAGTCAATTGCCACGATCCACATCACCTGAGTTCTAATCAGCACAACTGCACCTCATCACCGACATCATCAAGACCGGTATTTTAGCACACACCACAGCCACATTCACTGTCCGATCTCGTAAACACTACGTGGACTCCTCTCCTGAGAACATTCTCCCTGAGTATCCAAGATTGATTATCCTTACCTGTTGCTACTTACCTCCTGTACTTCTCCCCGTTGTCTCTCCAGATCTCCTCCCGCTGTCTGTGTGTGTGTGTGTGTGTGTGTGTGTGTGTGTGTGTGTGTGTGTGTGCATCCAGGTCTCCAGTTTGTCTCGTCCTCCTCGTTCCTGTGGACAGAACACTAACAGTTATCCACCTGGTCTATTCTGGGAACCGGCTGAAGTGTTGCTACTCACCTCAAGACTCTCTTTCACGCCACCTGTTCTCTAACACAATTCAAATAAACCCATTGTGTTTTATCTTACCTCTGTGTCCGACTATATATGTTACAATAGAAGTCAATATTACTGTTTACTGCTTTTTTATATTTAGTAAAATTCTTAAAAATGATACTAGTAATAAGTTGCCACCATGGATATTCCAAATCATAGCAACTAAAGCATCTCAGCTGGAAAAATGCTGTGCTACCATAACGTTTTCAAGTGAAACCAGCTGGTCGTTTTAAGAAGAGCGCCTGACATTTTTTCAGCTGGCTAAAAACTCTTTGGTGGACACAGGTTATTGAATATTTATTAGTGATGTCAAATGATTAATCGCGATTAATCGCATCCAAAATAAAAGTTTTGTTTACATAATCTATGTGTGTGTACTGTGCTTATTTATTATGTATATATAAATACACACATATTTTGAAAATATTTACATTAATATATTTAAAAATGTATATCATCTTTTATATTATATATAGATATTTAATATATAAACAAACATTTTTCTTAAATATATACATGCTTGTGTTTGTATTTATATATAATAAATATACACAGTACACACTCATATTATGTAAACAAAAACTTTTATTTTGGATGCGATTAATCGTGATTAATCGTTTGACCGCACTAATATTTACTGTTAGACATATGGCCTATTAGTCTTTTTTGCATTTATGCAATATACTGGAGCCAAACCTGAGAAAGTAGACCAGAATATTCCACTGCATTCCTGGACACGCAATTTGCGTAGCTGGTCGTTTACGAGGTGTTTGTGAATCCGGAGGAGAGTTTTCGGGAAGTTCTGTTTTACGTGCAAATTACTCAGAATTTACTCATATATTTACATTAGTTTCATGAATTAGGACCAATGTAATTAAAATCTCAGTATACAAGTCTGCAATAGTGCACCGTTCTCTACAGCTTTGTAATTCATTGTATTTTTCTAGAGCTTTCGTTTTTTTATATAGGCTAGTGGCCTTTTCAGCGCTGCCTTTGCACATTCTATTATCCATGTTTTATCTATTATTTTTTGCTTGCATATCTCCAACAACTGACTTTTATTTATTATTATTGTTATTTTTTTTTAGCAAGGTGCCACTGTGGCATTTTTTTAAATTTCAGTACTGACTGCTACAGAATTCTAGGTTATAATAACATTAAAAACTCAAATCCAGGTTTTGATTTTTAAAGATTTATTATAAAAACTGATAATTTTTTCCCCAAAATGCAATAAATACACTTTTTTTTGGTTTTTCAAAATGCAATAAATCCATTGAATCAATATAAAAGTTATTTTTCATATGGAACCTGTTGAAAATACACAAAGTAAGTTCCACATATGACAGCCTCTGAACTTGGTCAATACTAAACTTATACAGTATACAGGCACTGGACTAAAAATACATTCAATCAGTCATTGCTCCCAAAATGAATTCAACAGGTCATCTTGTTAATGCTATAAATTAATTTCAACAATAAAAGAAAATTTCGTCATGAACAAGAACATGAACAACAATATCACATTAGACCACAGAAATTCCAAAATGACATTTCCCTTACATTCAACTTCCAGGGGTTTTTTTTGGGAACGGTAGGGAGTATCAAAAGTCTGTTCAGTCATTTATGTCCAGCTCTGTCCAAAGATCAGATTTTGGACAAAATTTGAAGGAGTAGCAAAAAAAATGTTTTTAATTTACTTCAATATGGCAGAGAGACACACTGATGGAAAATGACAAATGAGACATCGTCAAAATCGGCATAACCCAGGGAACAAAATGACATAAAAAATAACTTTTTCAAAAGTTATGTTTTTGTAGAACACTAGGTGGCGCTGTCTTCAAACTTCTGAGCTACCTTCAGGACATGGTGTTGATGATCTCTACCATTTTTGTCCAGATTTGTCAAATGGTTCAAAAGACATTGCAATTTGTCAAATTTTAAAATGGCAGACTGTTCAAAAGTTTAAAGCAAATATGTACATTTTTTGTATCTCAAGACGCATAGGTGGTGCTGTTCCCACCTTTGGCATGGACCCTCATATCATGTTGATGAAGTGTACCAAGTTTTGTTTCAATTGATCAAAGTTTGGCCGAGATACAGCCTCTGAAACAATTTTTTGCTTATCTAGTAAATGCATCTTGATTTGAGTATTTTTAGATATTGTAACTAGAAATAAGACAAAAGTATTAAGATGACTTTTTTTGCAGTGTAGGCATGTTAAGAAGGGTGGGTTGGCACTCTTACTGCAGCACCACAGAACAGTGAACCTCATTAGACATTTCCATTGTCTGCATAATGCACACCAAACTGGTTTTGTGGAAAGCAGAAAGCACTTCAGTATTTGAGACTAAAAATTAAACTACTATAGAGAAAACAGCTTTAATAAAAGCTTAAATGATAATGTTTTGGCTGCAGTCCATTTAAATAAACAGAAATGATAGCAATGATTGTAAGAACTTTATTTAGAACATCCACAAGAATAACAAATGATATTTTCACAGTGAACACAAGTAGCCTCTTTATATCAGTTTAAATGCAGTCAAACAAAAATTCATGCATAGTTTGCAATAAATGAAATGTTAACACAAATGCAATAATATAACAAATGAAATATTAGTATTTAAATCAGAAATCTTATCTCATAGAAAAAGTCTTTCTATTGGCTTTGTGGAGTGGCTGGGATAACATCTTCTGTATGAAGACGGTCAGGAGATGAAACTGTTGGTGCATATTTAGTAGGCAACTTGTTTTCATCAGTAAATTCATCATTTAGAAGATACTCAAGTCCTTCTATATCAGAACTTGGAGTGGGTGTGCGTGGTGATATTGTGATCATTGGGATGGCTGCTTGGTTTGTGGATGGATAGACTGGTGGATAAGTGAGCTGGGTGACATGGTCGTGTTGAAGGGTAAAGTTCATTGTTGGGAGGTCCAAGAGGGAGTCTGTGGCTGCGTTCCAAACCGCATACTCAATGAGTAGGTACTTAATTTCAATAAGTACTTACTTAACGAGCGCTAAAAGAGTACGTACTCTACAGCCAAATCTCGTTGAGTATGAATGCGATCCGCCATGTTGACGTTGTCATGTGACCTATGACGTTTTAACAAGCGCAACAACTTAAAAGATACGAGCGACAATGCATTATGATCATATGAATATTATGATTATTCAAATATATTTAACCTTGTCATTGTGCTTTTTTCTGTGTATGTAATCTCATACTTTGATGTACGCAAACCCATTATATTTATGTTTTCCTTTTTTTTGTCATTATTCATAATCAGGATTGTTTATTGTAAAAGATACAACCATCTTCTCCTGGTGTTGTATGCAATTATAAGTTGTGCAATAAATTTTTTTTAAAAAAGATAAAAGGAAGAGGTGCACTAACATTTCATAGCATCAGTAACTTGAAAATCCCTACCTAGTACTGTTTTCCTCAGCCTTTGCAGTGTTTGCAATGCGTGCATAACGGAGATGTAGTGCAGCAGCTCGAAGATCTGGCCTTTGTTTATTTTATACTGGAAAAATGTAAGTATTACTACTTTAAAAAAAAGATGCTTACCCCAGAATGCATTAGTAGCTACTAGCTATTACCAACACTACAATAATAATGATAAATGCTGACCAATATATACATAATTTTTTATTTTTACTGAAAATTGTTTTAGTAAAACACGCAAAATGTATTTTTTTATAAAATGCCATAGTTATGCATGAATATACACTAGACAAATGCAGCCAAAGTGAATACATCTCAATTTTAATTCAAGCAATGAATTAATGCATAAGTTAATTAATTATATTTTACTTACTGACAACAACAGGAAACATGAAAAAATTAGTAAAAGAATGAACAAAAGTAACAATCACAATAAACACATACATATACAAGTCAACAACACAAACAAAGCTTTATTCAAAATTGTTCTAACAATTATGTTTTTACAGACGGTGAACCCACATCCTACTGCCATCTCAACACAGCTGTGCCAGTTCTGCAGCTGACCACCGTGTCCACCTTCACCTGTCTCTGCTGTCCATCACGTCCCTCACTGCTGCAGTCAGACTGAATCTGATCATGGATGGGAAAGGGACATCGAGGCTGTCCTTGCCTGACTGCACGGAGAGGAAGACCATGTTGACGCCCGCTGAACCACACAACCTTGAAGCAGGAGCGGGAGAACATGTGCGGGACAATCTGGCTATCGCTGTGTCTGCTCCAAACATTTGTTTGCCTGCTCTCCATGAACACCACTACCTGTAAAACAATTAAACAGAGTAAAACTTGACACTTTGAAGCTTCTTAAACTCGGGTTTCATTGACTGATGTTGTATGAACAGAAACCAGCAGAACAAACTTGACCAAAATCACATCCTTTTGGTTTTTCTCTAGATGGTCTCGCTGGCTCTGCTGTCACTGAGGATGAAGAGACCACAGCAGCATCCGGTCAAGATGAGGCAGTAAGGGCAGGTGGAGTGATGGAGCGTCTCATCCATGACACGGGATCATTTCCAGGATGCTGCTGTAGACTTCACCATCCTCACTAGTCTGCAGACATTTCAGATCCTGCAAAGATGCACAAACACAATACAAAAGCAGTCATTTTAACAGCACAATGTCATTTGATTTCTGTATTAGAAGCAACAGAATGATCTTACTTTATATTTTTGTTTCAGGTTTTCCCCCTTTTTTTCTCACAAATGCTGCCATCACCTTTCCTTGCAGGTCCTGACCACCACAGAAGATTGCAGTAAATGCACAGGAATCAAGAATCAGAAAAGTGCTGTAATAACTCTGAAATTACAATAATTAAAATAAACTACAACTTAAGATTTAAAAGATGTTTTATTGATGTCTGTAGTGTACTCACTCAAAGCCTTTGATGGCAGCATTCCTTCATCAGTCACTGATAAAGACACGTGTGTCTCATCTGTCCCTGTAACATCCAGACAAGATTCAGTCACCTCTGTGATTTATCTGCTCAATACTGCATTTACATGGTGAGGTGATGTGTTAACTCTATTTTTATCCAACACAAATATTCATCAGTTTATCAACAGACTAATAATAGACAAATAAAAGAGATAATGCACGTTTAGTAACTTCATGTAGATGTGTTTATATTTACATTACTCACATTCATGTAAAGCAGTGTACAACAGTGAATTCTACATAACAGCACAAATACATCACTCACTCAGATGTCTATTTCGTCTATTAGATGTGCTCATATGCAATTCTTTTAGAGCATTTTCCTGTCACATATTAAATAGACATGTAGTAAATCGTCTTTAAGATGTATATGGTTTATGTAAATCCACTCTGGTGACGTATGTGTGCTACTGCAGCTCCTTGTTCGCCTTTACATAATAAACGTGTTTTACCAAAAATCAGAAATATACTGTACTGTTTAGCGCTTACACCTTAAGCAATTCAACAGTTCGGCTCAACAGTAACAAACGCATGATTTTAACACAAGGAACCGTGGTTTTGGTTTGTAATATTCACATCTCAGAACACTCGTCAAAGCTGTTCTCTGCCCTGTACGATGATGACGTATCCTCTCCCTGCCTGGGATTGAAAAGTGTCCATCGATGAACACTTCAGAATCTAGGCTGAAGCAGTAGGACATCCGGGGATTTCTCGCTTACTCTTTTATGAATACTTAAGTTTACTAACGTACTTCTTTCTTCACATACTCTTTTTCCCTACTATACAGTAGGTGAGTAGGCATATAAGGACACAACTTAAGTATACGTGACGTTTGAATTGCAGAATTGTGTGCACTCGCCACTACACCTCCTTTGCTTCATTATGAATACTTATGACTCAAACATACTTATTTGCTCGCCTACTGCTTTTTGCCTACTATATAGTACAGAAGTATGCGGTTTGGAACGCACCCTGTGATTGTGTCTGGTGTGGCGTTGTGGGGAATCTGCACAGCTGACTGAATTACTGTTTTCAATATTGACTAGTTTAATTTCGTTGCATGTGCTTCTGATTGTAAGTCTGGCAGGTGTGTGCACAAAAATTACACTTGATTTGTAAAATCTGTGACACCTCACTCTAGTGCAGGGGTGCCCAACCCTGTTCCTGGCGATCGACTGTCCTGAAAAGTTTAGAACCAACTCTAATCAAACACACCTGAAGCAACTAAGGATCGCATGAAAATTAAAGGCAGGTGTGTTTGATTAGAGTTGGAGCTAAACTTTTCAGGACAGTCGATCGCCAAGAACAGGGTTGGGCACCCCTGCTCTAGTGCATGAGAGAGGCATATCTGTAAGACAACGTTTTAATGGGCATAGGTGAATTATCTTCACTTTTGCTCCAATTACATCTGGCTGTAATATGTTGTGATTGTGTTCTTTCTACTGAACATGTGGTGTGTGTGTGGAGTGCTGAAACTTGTGTGTCCTTTGTCATAAAAATGAATTTTTTACCTTGGAATGTTCTGAATAAAACACAAGTGAAGTCATACCAGGAGCCGACTTCGACATCATGTTGTAGTCCCCACATGGTTAGTTTGATGATTCCAGTTTGATCTGCAATGACGTTTTTTTTTTTCCTTCAAGGAAAGAGTCATTTGCAAGGACATTGTGCCCTTCACTTGTTAGCTCGATTGCTTTTGCTCTGATGTTTACTTGCAAAAAAAACAACAAATGTTTCACAAAACCATTTTATTGCAAAGTTGTGAAGTGCACTATAGACTTAATTATATCGTTACAGTCAGATGTACTACATAAAGATATTTCTTTTTCAAAAGAGTAGATGTATAGAGTAAAAAAAATAGGAGTGCTGGACATACATTGTAAGTAAGTTAATTGCAAAGAATTTTACATGGAATCAATGTTACAAGACAGAAATATATAATAAGTTTAACTTTTAGTGTTTTAAAATCTTCCATCTGAAGAACCTGCGAGAGAGTCACCTTCTGCAAGGAGCTGAATATTATGGTGTTGTATGAATAATCAACTGATGGCAAACAGGAGATTTTTGATTGGTGCATGTACAAGATTGCTTTTTTGCCATATTCATGTCGTACTGGCTGCAAGACTACATATGTGAGCTGTACAGGACATCTGAAATATGAGAGTAACACAAGATTAACATAGAACAATTCTTGTTTTGATTTGTGTACAAAAGTTAAATGTTGAATACATTGGACTTATTGACAAAGAAAAGACTGCACCTGCCTTTCTCCAGAGTCTGAAAACGACTGTGGAGGTCAAGCTTGAAGACCATTAGCTTTGAAATTTTATGTCTCTCCTGGAGAACTCCTTCAAAGTATGGCTGCTTCATGCCTTTATGCAGTGGAGTGACACTATGAATATATCCGGTCACACTTTGATTCAGGGTTTGTTTTGAACTTGCCATTTCTATATTTAAAAAATAAGTTGATGTAAAGATATTGCAAGTCTATTGCAAGAAAACATTAATGTATTAATACATGTTTACATCTTAAACAGTTATGTTCCAACAAAAAGAAGAAAGTGTTTAAAGAGTAAAAAAAAACATTAACACATTCACTTCAGTGGAATTTACATCTGACAAGCATTGAAACCACATTGCACAGAAGACTGAGCCAGTTGAAGTAGCATTTTTAAATGGTCGTCTGTTGCTTAATTGGTGGTTAATGATTAATTGACAAGCTGACCAATCATTTAATTAAGAGATTGTTAGTTTATTTTGTTGAGGTGTAAATTAGTGAAGGGTAACAAATAAACTGACAACCTCTTAAAAATGCGTAAGACATCATAATATGCATAAATTAGGTGTTAATGAAGATGTCCATTTAAATACACTACTTCAACTGGCTCAGATTCGGCATGACCCAAGTAATCCATAGACATCCAATGATCATGATTTTCTGACTAACTGTTCAAAAGTTATAAGCGAAAATATGCATTTTTGGTATTTCACGACCCATAGGTGACGCTGTCCACCAAAATTGGCATGGGCCCTCAGATCATGGTGTTGAAGAAGTGTACCAAGTTTTGTTTCGATTGATCAAAGTTTGGCCGAGATACAGCCCTTTGGGCTTGGCCCCTAATGAGTGAAGAAAACATATAGATACAACAGATGCTACAGCCCCTTTGGGGCTTGGCCTCTAATGAGTGAAGAAAACGTACAGATACAATAGGGGCTACAGCCCTTTGGGCTTGGCCCCTAAATATAGCTGCAAGCAGCGATTACGGGGCCAAGCCCCTAATGGCTGTTTCTGATATGTTTGGACATTGGAATTTTTCATTAGGAACCTTTTGAACATTGTGTAATTTACATGGTTTAGCACTTCCTACAAACTGAATTTAATTAATCATTCAAGACTATAGCCTTTTACATTACTGTAAGGTCTGTTTTGGGTTCTGTTTCATGTTCATGTTTCCATGTCTTTTATTTTGGAGTTTAGTCATGGTCCCTGTTTGTGTCATGCTTCCCTTGCCCTCATGTATTCATGCTATTGGTTCTCTTGTTCATTGTGTCATGTTCTGATTGGTTATTGTCCTGTCATGCTACTCTCAGTTCTGTGTCCTCATTGGTTAATTCTTGTCATGTGACCTGTATTGTCTGCTATAAGTAGCCATCTTGTTGTCATTGTTCCTGGTTGTGTATTGATGATGTTGTAACCCTACTGTTGGTGAGTCTGTTTATGACAAGTCTGTTCATGTCAAGTCTGTTCGATTCAAGTCTGTTCCAAGTCTGTTTCAAGTCAAGTCTTTGTTTGTCTGGATTATGTTTGTATTTTGGATCACTCTGTTCAATAAACTGCACTTGGGTTCTTAAACTCGCTTCCAATGGACTGATCGTTACAGAATACACGGCCCCTACCATGAATCCAGCAGTTTCACGCCTCCTCTGCCTTCGTCAAGGTAACAGGGCTATAGAGAATTATGTTGAGGACTTTTGTGGACTGTGCTATTTGGTGGCTTTTAATGACGTGGCCCTTAAGGACATATTTCGCAATGGGTTAAATGAACCCATTTGTTCTCAGTTGCCTTGGGGAAAGATTCATTGGTCACTGGAGCAATATATTGACTATGCTTTGTTGCTGGCTGGTTCACCTCTTACTGTGGGAGTTGCAGATGAGGAGCCCCGCAATTGTGCTGTACCCTCTGCACCAGAGTATTTTCACGTCCCAACCGTCATGTCAGGAGTTGTTCACATCATGCCTGCTACTCCAGGACCTGCACACATCATGCCAGTTAAGTCAAAGTTTACTCATGTCATGTCTACCAAGTCACAGCCTGATCACATCATCTCTGCTACCCCAGGGCCTGCTCATGTCATGCCTGCCAAGCCAGAGTCTGCTCACATCATGCCTCCCAAGCCAGGGCCTACACACAAGATGGCCGCCAGTCAAGAGTCTTCGACCAAGATGGCCGCCACGCCTGTTTCCCCGGCCAAGATGGCCGCCACGCTTGAGCCTCGTCACCCCACGGCTGTCACCAAAATTTCCCCAAAGGATTTTTTTTGGGGGGGGGCTATAGTACCCAAGCTCCTGTGTACGACGGCGTTTTAGTGCCTCGTTAAAAAAAAAAAAAGTCTAAGATTACGAGATTAAAGTCGTAATATTTCGAGAATAAAGTCGAAATACTACGAGAATAAAGTCGAAATGTTACGAGAATAAAGTCGAAATGTTTCGAGAATAAAGCCGAAATATTACGAGATTAAAGTGAAAATGTTTCGAGAATAAAGATTATAGTTATAATATTTTGAGATAGGCTATTCTAGCCTTTTGCGCGTGCAAATGGCACGGAATGGGAGCACCGGGATATTCCAAAGCCTCAGCTTTCAAAATATGTCAGTTTTATAGCGAAATACAAACAATATGTAGGCTATATTGCAATAATGCGATTGTTAGTTTATTTTGTTGAGGTGTAAATTAGTGAAGGGTAACAAATAAACTGGACAACTCTTAAAATGCAAGATACTCTATATAATATGCATAAATTAGGTGTTAATGAAGATGTCCATTTAAATACACTACTTCAACTGGCTCAGGATTCGGCATGACCCAAGTAATCCATAGACATCCAATGATCATGATTTTCTGACTAACTGTTCAAAAGTTATGGTTAAAACATGCATTTTTGGTATTTCTCACTTAATCTATAGGTGACGCTGTCCACCAAAATTGGCATGGGCCCTCAGGATCATGGTGTTGAAGAAGTACTCAAGTTTTGTTTCGATTGATCAAAGTTTGGTCAGAGATACAGCCCTCTTTGGGCTTGGCTCCTAATGAGTGAAGAAAACATATAGATAACAGATGCTATTGGCCCCTTTGGGGCTTGGCCTCTAATGAGTGAAGAAAACGCACAGATACAATATTAGGCTACAGCCCTTGGGCTTGGCCCTAAATATAGCTGCTATGACATGCCGTCAGTTCCCTAATGGCTGTTTCTGATATGTTTGACATTGGAATTTTTCTATTAGGGAACCTTTGAACATTGTGTACCCCACATGGTTTAGTACTTCCTACAAAACTGGAATTTAATTAATCATTCAAGACTATAGCCTTTTACATTACTGTAAGGTCTGTTTTGGGTTCTGTTTCATGTTCATGTTTCCATGTCTTTTTTATTTTGAAGTTTAGTCATGGTCCCTGTTTGTGTCATGCTTCCCTTTGCCCTCATGTATTCATGCTTTTGGTTCTCTTGTTCATTGTGTCATGTCTTCATTGGTTATTGTCCTGTCATGCTACTCTCTGCTCTGTGTCCTCATTGGTTAATTCTGTCATGTGACCTGTATTGTCTGCTATAAGTAGCCATCTTGTTGTCATTGTTCCTGGTTGTGTATTGATGATGTTGTAACCCTACTGTTGGTGAGTCTGTTTATGACAAGTCTGTTCATGTCAAGTCTGTCTGATTCAAGTCTGTTCAAGTCTGTTTCAAGTCAAGTCTTTGTTTGTCTGGATTATGTTTGCATTTTGGATCACTCTGTTCAATAAACTGCACTTGGGTTCTTAAATCTGCCTAATGGACTGATCGTTACAGTAACACACGGCCCCTACCATGAATCCAGCAGTTTCACGCCTCCCTGCCTTCAAGGTAACAGGGCTTATAGAGAATTATGCTGAGGACTTTGTGTGGACTGTGCTATTTGGTGGCTTTTAATGACGTGGCCCTTAAGGACATATTTTGCAATGGGTTAAATTAAACCCATTTGTTCTCAGTTGCCCACTATGGTGTGGACATTCTTCTCCCAGACCATTCTCCAGAATTCATTCACTGTGTCGGGCAGCGGACCCTGAGCTGCTATAAACTCTTTTCTTGTATTGTAGCCCTGATCAAAAAAAAAACAACCAAAAAATAGTGAAAAACATGCTTAGGCATGACTAAAAAAGTTTCAGGAAATTTCACTTCTGTTTATATACTCACTGGGATGTAGCTGGCATTGATGTAGTCATCAAAGGGACTGCCACACATTGATAACTTCACTCTTGAAGCATCATCTGATAAAGGCCAACATGATGCAATTAGTATCATAAAGTAGTTATTAATTATAAACTACAAATTATGCATCTGATTTTGTATATAAAGTTACATTGTAGCATCGTACCTGTCATGTTTTATTATATTCCAAGGATGCTTATTTTTATATTGTTTTGTCACATATTGTCTGTATATATTTCCTTTTCATTCATTTCTGTTTTTTCTTGGTTTCTATGGTTTCTGATTGTTATCACCTGTGTCTAGTTTAGATAATCATTATAATCATGTGTTTCTACATAGAATGTACTTTTTATTCTTCATTTCCTTAAAGCTACAATATGCAACTTGGCCCTCTAGCAGTTAACAAATACAACTGTTCATCTTGCAGAAGAACAATGTTTTGGTTGTGCTTTGGCTGTGTGCCTCAGGAAATTAACTGAAAATGTATTAACTGAATACATTTAATATCCTGAATACAGGAAATTAACTGAAAATTTTGTGCAATGTCATTTCAGTGTGAATAGTCCAGGTACAATCCATCAACTAGCTAATCAGATTGAAGCCTGTGATTGGGGAAAACTCATGCAAACTTTTTAGTATGACATGCAACAGTCAGTCTACTCACAAGGTAGCACATTGCTGTAACGGTTCTTGGGCTTGTTTTCAATAGCCAGGGCAGTGTTTTTGGACTGTGCCATTCCAACAGTTTTCAAATCCTGCAACAACACAGCACTTCTTTAGATCTAGACTTTGAAGACACTATTATAATTTTTAAATGAATTTATTTGACAAGTCCGGAGTAAACTATTTGATAAAGTTATCATAGGAAGTAGAGCATTAAATTTAAAAAAAAAGTTGTGTACCTCATACTCTTCAGCAAAACCACAGTTGGAATCCTTATGTTTCTGCTTAAAGTACTCTTCATAATCTTCTATTCTCAAAGCAATATTACTGTGTACCATAAAACAAAAACTAACGTTAAAACATGCAATAAAGTGTAAAGAATCACGTTTCAACCTTAAAATTTAAAAGATTGATAATACAAATTTACTTACATTTTATTACTGGAAAAAGAAAGAAAAAGGCAATGTATTAACAATTTTAAGTTTTGTCAAATAAATATTTAACTATAAACATCACAAACAAAGTTACCTAATGGTGTGTACAAGGATGTCTGGACATTGTTTTTTGGTTTGTCTGGAACAGAGTAATAAAGAAATGTTGAACATTCAATAAAATGAATCTGAAAGACTTTTGTATCTTGAAATATATCCTGTATTTACTTCTCTGGTGACACTGGCAACTCACCTTCTTGAATAGAAGAAGAGAATGAGAGTCATGATGATGATGATGATGAGAAAAAAGATCACTGCCAAAACTATGCCAACAATCATTGGAGTGTTAGGGAAAGTGTTAGACTCTGTGTTAGGGGAACCTACATGAAAATATGTTAATACATTTTATTATATTATTAAACATGTTCCCAATGAACAAGAGCAGTAATGTGTTTAAAGTTTTTATCAGAATAAAGCCCTTGTTAATTATATTAACCAGATCACTTAATGAAACAAGATGACATGCTAGTATACACTGAGATGCAGTAGGTTAGCCCTAAAAAACACAATTTCTGTTTTATTTCATTTTCTAATAGAGGTAACATTGATAGTCACAACATTATTTTAATATTTACTGTGGAATCTTTGGTTTCCGATCAGGTTTATACAAAGAGGAAGAGGACAGATATTTTATAAGTTTATATATTGATATATTGTGAGATACGGTGAGTTTATCCTTCTGTTGATTGATCTGCTGCCACAGCAGTGATGCAGAATGTGTAATTGACTTCAGCAGTCAGACCAGTGATGTGATAGGAAGTGTTAGCAGATTTATAATTATACAAAATATATATATACAGGTGCATCTCAAAAAATTAGAATATCGTGAAAAAGTTCATTTTTTCTTGTACCTTATTTCAAAAAGTGAAACTTTCATATATTTTAGATTCATTACATGTAAAGCACTTCAAAAGTTTTTTTGTTTTAATTTTAATGATTAGAGCTTACAGCTAACGAAAGTCAAAAATCAATATGTTAAAATATTAGAATATTTATATTTGAGTTTCAATAAATGACCAGCCATACAGTATAAATTCTGGGTATCTCTTGTTGTTTGAAACCACAATAATGGGGAACACTGCTGACTTGGCAATGGTCCAGAAGACGATCATTGACACCCTCCACAAAGAGGGTAAGTCACAGAGGGT
>JAFVLL020022152.1:0-14127 GCA_021397915.2 Tor tambroides
TCAACATCTTCGCTGTTTCCCGTAGCCTACATGTAAGCAGCTTTCTCTACCACAAAGGAGATTATAATGCTCTTTTACCCAACGCTGAAGTACAGGACTATTACATCTGAGGAAGACATATATTGCTTTCGTTGCTTAGTTTCTGTAACTTTGTATCATGGCTTGTGTGACGCTGTGCTGTAATACTGGGGTTCCCCTCATACACCACACTCCAGGATTCCCCAACGACGCGCCTCAGTGTACTAATACCTCATATAAGATATAAGACCTCAGATCTCAGAATACACTTTACTGATGATTATGCCAACTGTATACAGGCAAGCGAATGAGGTCAGAAGAACGCAACGTGCTGCATTTTCATTGCTTTCCTTTACCACTGATCTATAGAGTCGACAGTCCTACAAAGATATCAATACCACGATTAGTTTTAACAGAAAGCAACCACTTTATATCGACATAAAAAAAGGAGTTCGAAATCGCCTCGAAAGCATTGACGCGCTATCACACCCAAGGGGCGTATATATGTGTGTACAGTACACAATTATTTACATTTAAGAGATCCCTGGAAAGGTTTTTTTTCCATGTTCCAACGGTTGTAGTACGTTGCTAGATACAAAACTGACTCACTACAGGATAGATTTTGCCAATATCTCCCTTACAGTATGTACAGTACACAAATATATTTAAAAAAAAACTACGGTAATTCACCAAAAGTGTTTTTCATGTTCCACAGGTTGTAGTACATTGTGAAATTTTGCTAATATCTCCCTTACTGTATGTACAATTCTCAATTATTTAAAAAAAATAAAATAAAATCTGTAAGACCCCAAAAGGAATTGTTCACGTTCCAAAGGTTGTAGTATAAAATATTGATGTGCTTTATGTACATTAAGGGAGGTATTAGCAAAATTTCACCTATAGTAAATCAGTCTAGTCACTAGGAATGTACTACAACCTTTGGAGCATATTTATAAAAAAAAAAAAAAAACTTTGTGAATTACAGTAATTTCTTAAAAATAATTATATACTGTATGTACAGTAAGGACGATGTTGGCTAAATTTAAACTGTAGTAAGTCAGTCTGGTCACTAGTAACATACAACATTTGGAACACGAAAAAATCCATTTTGGTGAATTATTATTATTTTTCTTAAAAATATTTGTGTAGTGTACAACTCATGGAAATTATTGTTTAAGGCGAGTTATTGGCAATATATATTTAGTCAGTTTGAGTAAATTATTCATGTACTGTAAACATTAATTTGAATAAATTATTGGAATTTAATAATTAAATTTAAATAATTTAATAAATTATTATTTCGTTTTGTACTGTGAGGTAAATTTGCAAGCGGTCCCTAAAGCAGCCTAGGCCAATATGCAGCGAATATCAAACCTAAAACTGCCGCACTTGGTTCTCTGTGGGAGAAAAAAAAATGGTTTGGTAAAACTTGTTGGTTGTGGGCTCCACAATGTTTATATTTAAGCTACCAGTATTTTAATATACATATAAATTAAATGAGTTAATGTAGCCTAATTGTTTGCAATTTCAAGGTTAACGGGTGTTTTTGGAGTAAGGTCAATTTCTCTTTAATGAGATTACTTCCTCTTTTTGGCCCGGGTTTGTTTTCTCCATGTTGTAAACTCTAGGGGCGGGGCTTCTAAACCGGGGTGTTTTTAGGGGCATGATATTCAAATGACGATTGTTTTCTGCCGCCACATTTATCAACGTCAGATCATTCGTACGATGAGATTGGCGGCATACGAATGTTTCATGAATCACACGTGAACTCTGTCATAAGTTGATTTGTGCGCACGGATCTGCGCTCGTTTCTATGTTAGATTGATAAATGAGGCCCATAGTCTTTATTGTTAAAAAGGCCCAGCAGAGGTTGTACTTCCTTCACCAGCTGAGGAAGTTCAACCTGCCACAGGAGCTGCTGAATCAGTTCTACTCTGCCATCATTGAATCTGTCCTCTGCACTTCAATAACTGTCTGGTTCAGCTCAGCTACCAAATCTGACCTCAGAAGACTACGGAGGGTAGTCCGGACTGCTGAGCGAATCATTGGTACAACCCTCCCCAGTCTCCAAGAACTGTACTTATCCAGAGTGAGCAAAAGGGCTAAGAAAAATGTATGCAATTTATATTTATGCAAAATATTATTATTATTATTATTATGGCTATAATAACATCCTCAGCAAATCTTAGGTAAAGTTGGATTAATATGTACGCACAGTACCGGTCAGAAGTTTGGACACATTACAGTTTTTAATGTTTTTAAAGAAGTCTCTTATGCTCATCAAGCTATACATTTATTTGATCAAAAATAGCCTACAGGAAAAAAAACAGTAATATTGTGAAGTGGAAAAGTAAAAAAATAAAATAAAAAAAAAACTTTCAGTATTTTTTTTCCTTTTCTTTTTAAACAAATGAATACATTTATTCATAAGGATGTGTTAAATTGATGCCTAGAATTCAGCTATGACTCAAATAAATAGATATTTTAAAATATGGTAAAAAATAGAAAACCATTATTTTATTTTATTTATTTATTTAATTTAAAAAACACAATATTTAATAATTTAAATATTACAATAATTTTATTTATTTAAAAATCACAATATTTTAGTTCTTTCTGTATTTCTGTTTGAATAAATGCATATTGATTTTTATTGTGGGTGGGGGGCCTCCAAATGTCTAGAACCGGCCCTGGACAACACTTTGTATTTTTAAGGCTTCAAAGATAGAATCTGGAGGACATCTGCTTTACTTATATTAATGCTTAAATGTGTAAATTAGTTAAGAATAAGTAAACTGATTTATTATTTATTTTGGCAAATCTGCTTCTTCCACACAGAAATTCATGTTCAGTGAAGCTCCTCACAACAATCACACATTCAGCAATAAATACTGGAATATTCCCATCAGTTTACAAGAGAAGACGAGCATCAGAGCATCAGGAAGAGCTGAAATCTGCAGAGACTGAGTTTATTAAAGAGGACAGAGAGAAGATGAGAGATCCCTGCAGAATCAAACACACTGAAGATACTGAACAACAAACAGGTTGCTCTTTATTTTTCTCTCTTTATTAATAGTGCTGATGGTTATAACGCTTCAAGTAGTTGTAGATTGTTTGTGTTGTAATTGGAAAATTCTTTAGAGCTCTGCAGTAATATAGCTAAATAATCAAATAATAAGAGACACTTTCTGTAAACTGGGTACTTTTTTCAACAAAATGATTTATGTTAGATAATTGTGTAGTTGATCAAACATATTTAATAGTTCTTCCTATAGAAACATGGGATTTGTGCCTATAATGTTTTAAAAATCATAATTTGAAGATCAATGTACCTCATTCATTGATGAATGAAAAAGTTTCAGAGCTGTATATATAAAATGTAATAGATGTGTAACGGAGGTCAGCGAGTAGGTGCTGTGCAAGTAAACCTCACTCCCCTGATCTCAAGCTGCAGCCATTTAGCTCAGGACCTTTAGAAATAAACACAGCATAGCACTACAGTCATGGAGAGGAGAGGTTTGGAAAGGTTTTATAAACTAAAAGGGAAATGTGTGTGTGATGTAAAAGCAAATTATCCAATTTTTGTACAAACCCATTCCCTTTGTAAATATAAAATCTACAAATTTGATTTTGGTGGTGTTAGACTACAGTTCAAATAGAAATAATGTCTATTATTATGTTTCATGGAATGGATGCCTGTTCCTTTTGAATACATAATGCACAAAATAGCAACACACCAATATTTTCTTCTACTCTCCTTCTCCACTTTCCAGGTCTATAGACACTTAAAGGGTATATGAAAAAAATCATGCCTTCAGTAGAAAATCCTGGTAAGTGCGTCCGCCTCCCACACGGGAGATCAGGGTTCGAGACCCGCTCGGGGACCCGTTACAGATGTATTCATAAAACTGCATCAAAATGATCAAAATGTTGTATAGCAATTGTCTACTTTCTGCTGTTACATCAGGATTCATGTTTATGTCTTTACACATTTCTTTTTTATGTGAGTTAATGAAAATAAAACATTTTTACTTTTATTTCAGAGTTGATTGAAGAAAATGAGGAGAATGAAGAATTGAGTGAAGTTGAGGGAATAAATCACTTCAGAACTGGAAAAAAACCTTTGAGTTGCTCTCAAACTCAGAAAGATTTAAAGAAAAGAAGAGCCAAGAAATCTTTCACCTGCACTCAGTGTGGAAAGAGATTGACAAGCAAATATAACCTTGAGCGTCACATGAGAGTTCACACTGGAGAGAAACCTTACAAGTGTTCACACTGTGACAAGAGATTCAGTCACTCAGGAGCCCTGAATACACATGAGCGGATCCACACTGGAGAGAAACCACACACATGTGATCAGTGCGGGAAGAGTTTCACACGAAAAGGAGACCTTACGGAGCATATGAGAGTTCATACTGGAGAGAAACCTTACAAGTGTTCACACTGTGACAAGAGATTCAGTCGGTCAGGACACCTGAAAACACATGAGATGATCCACACTGGAGAAAAACCACACACATGTGATCAGTGTGGGAAAACATTTTTGACCGCTTCAGAACTGAAGAAACACCTGAGAGTTCATACAAAGGAGAAGCCACATTCATGTCATTTGTGTGGAAATAGTTTTTCACATCTACATAGTTTGAAAATACATCACAAAATACACACTGGTGTGAGAGATTACATGTGCTTTCAGTGTGAGAAGACTTTTACTACAGTGAGCAATTTAAAACTGCATGAGAGGATTCACACTGGAGAGAAACCTTATGAGTGTTCACACTGTGACAAGAGATTCAATCACCCATCACATCTGAAAACACATGAGAGGATTCATACTGGAGAGAAACCGTATCACTGCACTGCATGTGGGAAGCGTTTCAATCATTCATCTTCTCTACACAGTCATACAATATACTATCACATTAAGTAGATCATCTTTCAGGTCTGATTCACATCATCACCAAATGTGACACAATAATGAATCAACCAATAGAATATCATCTGCATAAGGGAAAGGGAAGTGGTGTGTGGCCAAGTATGGTGACCCATACTTGGAATTTGTGCGCTCTGCATTTAACTCATCCAAGTGCACACACGCAGTAGTGAACATACACCTGGAGCAGTGGGCAGCCAATGCTGCAGCGCCCGGGAAGCAGTTGGGGGTTTGGTGCCTTGCTCAAGGGTCTCACCTCAGTCGTGGTATTGAGGGTGAAGAGAGTGCTGGTTATTCACTCCCCCCACCTACAATCCCTGCCGGTCCTGAGACTCGAACCCACAACCTTTGGGTTACAAGTCTGACTCTCTATCCTTTAGGCAATGACTGCCCACATTTTTGTTCTTATGAGTTGGCCCCTTTCCCACCAGATACAATTCTTGCACTTTAGGGCTGTGCGATTAATTTTATTTTCCATTTTGAGTTTGACTTCCAAGGATTATGAAAACAAGATATACTGATATATACAAGAGGTAAAGCGATGTGTCAGAATTTTGGATCCATGCGTTAGTTCTTAAAGTGACAGCAGCCTGTGGAGCAGTCGTAGACTAATGGTTAGAGAGTCGGACTTGTAACCTAAAGCTGAGACCCTTGAGCAAGGCACCAAACCCCCAACTGCTCCAGAGGTTCTGCCCACTGCTGCAGGTGTGTGTTCATGGTGTGTGTTCAATAGTCACTGCTGTGTGTTCAGCAGATCCTCTGCCAAAAACGGAAAGAAAGAAAGAAACACAGAAATGTTTAAACTTCATTACAAGCCAAATAATGGTGAAAGTAATTTACTGAAACTGAAATTTTTCATAATAAAAGGCAAAAAAAGGAGGCTCTGGAGGCCCCTCAGGACAGACATGGACAGGATCACAGGATGGGGACCTCCAGAGCGGAACAGACAACGGAGGCCATGGCGGTGCAGGGAGCTCAGGAGGGTTCCGGCTGGAGTGGTTACCTCTTCTATCACACCCCCCCAAAAAAAAATTCCATGGGGCAGCTAGGGGGTATCAGGAGCCCTTGGGGGCTAAACACAAACAGGACAGTCCACACTGAAACAAGACAGTCCACAGGAGCAGGAAGCCCTCCGTGGGTGAGCTCAGAAGCTGAGGTCCATTCTGGGCATGACGTGGAGTCAGGGGCCCTCACATGGTTGCCTCAGGAACCGCTTCCACTTCTGCGACAGGAGGGGCGGCTGGGAATGGCCTCCTCATGACTAGAGGAGCTGCCTGCCCTCGACGAGTCTCTGTGGACAAGACAAGACAAGACATGACTGGATTAAAACTGCTCCTGTGGACACAACACGACTTAAAACATGTGACTGGGGACATGGCACGGCACTGCTGGCCGTAATGTGGACCGGATCCACGGGACCTGGGCTGGAGTCAGTGGCAGCCAGCGGGCTTGAATCAGCGGCGGGCCGGCGGGCTTGCCACAGGCGTGCTAGGGAGAGGCGTCGTGGCGTCGATCTCCCGTGAACGGCGGGCTTGGGTGAGCCGTGAACAGCAGCTTTGATCATCTCGCGCGAACGGCGGGCTTGGGTGAGCCACGGAGGGAGCCGCGGACGGTGGGTTGGCTTTCCCCGCGTACGGCGGCAGACATGAGGGCTCAAGCCTCTGTTATACTTTCCGCGTCCTTGAGTCCGCTATGGTATGCGTGATGTAAAAATCGTCATTGGAGAGTGTGCGCGGACGGTCTGCGCGGACATGTGCGTGCCTCCCATTTTTTGTGACCAGTTTTTCAGTAGGCTGTGTGAAGACGCTCGTTGCTACCCGCACTTCTATAAACAATATAAAGACAGCCAGATGTGCAATAACTCTGGGCAATTGTTTGTTCACATGTTTGTTTACTGTTCAGGTCAATCTACTGTGCATGTATGGAACACGTCTGCGGAGCGGACCACCAGCGCACGCTTTTGGTAGTATAAATACAAGCAGTCCGCGTCCGCGCTGTCCGTGTACGCGTCCGGATTGCACACGCGGAAAGTATAACACAGGCTTCACGGACGGCGGCGGACTTGCGGGATTCGCGACCAGTGGATTCGCGGCACTCGCCGAACTCCAACGCCGAATTCAGGGGGCTATGGCGGGATGACAAGCGGCGACTTCCTTGCCGCGGGACAGACAAACAGGAACAACCAAAAGACTATTAAAAAAACTAACAAAACAAAACGGTGAAGGGGTGACGCTTAGTTTTGGTCTGGTCTTCTGTCACAGTGCAGACACGAGGAGGATTGCAGGAACACGCAGACGAGGAGTAAACTCAAATAATAGTCTTTAATAAATCCAAACAAGGCAGGGTAAGACAAGGCAAGGTAGACACAGACAGGAACACCGGGGAGTAACAAGTATACCAGACGACACGGAACTGAACAGGCAGGAACTTAAATGCACAGGCTAATGAGACAAACACGACTGGAACAGACTTGACTAAAAATCACATTAAACAAGGACAGGAAACAAACCAAATATGGACACAAGAGGCGGGAACACGTGACACACGACAGAGGACTGGCACATGTTGATGCAGTACTTCAGCAATCATCATTTTACTTGAACACAAGTCTACAGTTGGCCACAAACGGGCAAAATGTTTACACCTCACCAGAAGTGGTGTTTCGTTCTTCCTGTATCTATCTTCTGTGTATTGTTCACTCCAGATTCTGAGAAATCCAGAGCATTTTGCTTCATTATTTTCATTCTCATGTTGTCTCCATGTCTTATTATAAATGCTGTCGACCTAATCAACATTTTACATCAAATCAATGGCTTAGCCATTTAACATGGAATATTGTTTTAGATTTTAAAAATGTATGCTGTGCTACAGACATGCAGTTCATATTTAATACTTTTTAAATTTAGTTTTCAAATTCAGACGTAATGATGTAAAAAATATATAAATATCTAAACTAAACAAATACATTGCAGCACAGTAATAAAGGGAAACGTTACCATATTACAGGTGAGCCTAAATGTTTCATAATTAATGAACTTCACAATGTTATCAATGTGTTTTCCTGTTTATTATTGTGAAGCTGCTTTCAAGCAATCTGTTCTGTGTAAACACTATATCTAGGGCTGAGAACCAGAAGGGCGTAAGAGACATTTCACCAACTTTACAGGAGGCCCAAAACAAAAATGTACCATAGTTTGATCTGATTTTGTGTTCTGATTTTAATCATTTATAATAAAAATGTGTACACACATGGATGACAGTATACTTATTGAACACTATTTTAACATTTAATCAGATTTATTTATTTTTTTAAGTCACATGCGACTTTTTAGCAACGTTTTATTCAATTTTGTTTAAAAAAACATGGGCACATCTGCTGACAATATGAACAAAACACTGCATTAATGAGTTTAAAAGAAATAACAATCCATTGTGATAAAATAAAATATCACATAAAAAGCCCTTACATCAACTTAGTTAATTGAATGTGATTAATTTTACTGAAATAGGCATCTCAGCCACTTAACAATTTGGCCAAATGGGCGATTGAAAAGTCTTTACAGATGCCTACCCTACTGAAAAATAAATATACAAAAATGTATTTAAAAAAATACATTTATTTCATGCTATACTAAAAATACATTTACATATTGTTTGCATATCACTAAGCTGGTATACTTAAAGTCTGCTAAACTGGAACAACTAATTTTGCACTTAATGCACTTTAATTGTAAGAAAGTAGTGCTGAAATCCAACTAAAGACAAACTGTATGGAATGCCAAAACTCCCGCCATAATAAATAAATAAATAAACATACAAAGAAATTTAAAAAAAGCAAATATAAAATATAGCAGCAAGCAGCGATGGCGGGCCCAAGCCATCAGTGCAAACACCACTCCGGTGGCATCAGGAAAACGGTGCACAGCAAGCACATGCATTACAGTAACCCTCTAGCAGGTTAGATTTAAGGGATACAGCAATGAAAGGGTTAATCTAAACCACCAAGAATGTTAATCATACACACACACACACACACACAACAATACATAAAACTTCGGTATCACTTTCAATAAGGTTTCAGTTACTAACATTATATTAATTAATATGAACAATACTTATATAGCATTTATTAATGTTAATTAATGTTTCTTTTTTTTGCTCTTTGTGAAAATATCATCACTGTTGAACAGTGGTGTATTGTAACGAAGTAATAATACTTTGTTACAGTACTTAAGTATTTTTTAGGAGTATCTGTACTTTACTTGAGTTTTTATCAGAGGTGGGGGACTCGAGTCACATGACTTGACTCGAGTCTGACTCGAGTCACAATTTTCAGGACTTGCGACTTGCTTGATTAAAGTATGAAAATGACTTGACTTGACTTTGACTTGAGAGCAAGTGACTTGAGACTTGAGTTGAAGTGGAAGACTCGACAATGACTTGAACTTATAATAAACAGCAATAAAATTTGTTTTAAAAAATAATTATTGTGACGTCAGCACCAATCAGCGTCTGTGCCTTTAACGCTGCACAATTCAAATCGCGCCAAACATGGCAGACAGTAGTCGAGCTCCACAAATAGTCTCGTTTGGCTATAAGGACTTTGAACTGGACCGTGCCAATAAAAAAAGATTTGCCAGATGCAGAGTATGCAATGCAAGAATATCCCGACACGACAACCACAACGTCAAATTTCATCCGACATTTCAAAAACCACAAGGAAAGGTAAGAAAGTCATTTCTTTATAGTCAGTTTCACTAATATCTATATCGATTACTAATGTAATGAATTAATAATTTCTGTTTGTCATAATTTGGCCTTGGTTGCATATTATGTTTTTTTTTTATATTAGAAATGTGATCATTATCACCACTGATTCGTCTCATAAATAGATGTATTGGGGAATTTGGCTATAACAGTGGTGTAGCCTGAATTTTAATGTTGAGGGGCATCTTAAAATGAGGGCCGCTCTATATTACATGTAGGCTATAATGTCTATATTAAATGTACACATTTTCAAGTGTTTGTGTGGACTGCGTGTGGAAGCTGAATAGCAGCGCGCTTATACTGCATGTGGCTAACATGGAGGCGCCGGTGTGATCACTTATGCACTTAAAAATTTCTAAGTTTTTTTTTTTGGTCATACAGACAAGAATAATTACATCGTTCGTATCTGTTAGTGTCTATATATATATATATATTAGTGCTGTCAAAATTAGCGCGTTAACGCATGCGATTAATTTTTCCATTTTAACGCCTTAAAAATATTTAACGCCGTTAACGCAGGGGCGGGGCTAGGGTTGGCCACCCCACTCACAACTGCTGTTTCTGTCACTTTTTTTCTTGCTAAGAAGTGCAAGTCACAGGAAGTCCTTAGGAGCACATCAAATAGGAGACGTTCCACTTCACTTCAGCGCCAGGCGCGAGTCAAACGAGCGCGGAAAACGGTACTGTACTCGGCCTCGGCACACGCTCTTCAACCGCACGCACAAAAGCGCCGGCGCGCGCTGTACCCTGTATCATTTCATATCAAAGTGGGAAAGAAACGATGTCCATGCAATGTTGAGGTCAGTTAAGTCATTAAGGCGATTAAAGCTGCCTTAAAACTGTGCGTGCATGTATTATATGATTATATGTTATATATGAGTCACATTTAAGAACAGGTCTCTGAAAGGGTGTTCAAAACGGTCCTGGAGCAGCCCAGCACTGTCTCCTCATCTAACACACCCGATTCAACTCGTCAGCTCATCAGTAGAAACTTTAACACCTGAAGTGGGTCAGAAAAGGGATAGAGAAAGAGAGTTCAGAGAAAATATTATGCGCGAGATCCTGGTCACGTTCAGTAGCCGCAGCTCTTAAAGAAACAGCACCCAAAATAATCTATTAACCCAGCTGCTGTGATGTCTGTTCATCAAGATTAAAAGAAAAAAAAGAGGAAATCAATAACTTTTTTAGCTTTAAGTATTCATCTATATTTAATTTAGAATTTAGTGTTTGATAACTTTATTCAATTTCTGTGTATTTCCTACTTGCTGAAGGGCGCAGGTAGCTAAATAGGACATTTGTTATAATGGGTTTATGTGAAGATTGTTTAAAGTTCACTTAAATTAGAAGTTATTTTATTAAAGTCTAATAAATATTAAAATTAATAGCACTCAATTATACTGTAATGTTGAATGGCTATAGTCAATGGTTAAATATTAGGAAAAAAAGAAAAATTTTATAGAGGCATCAGTAGTGTTGGTGTCAGTGATACTGGCCTTTAGGTCTTAAATAAGCCATTAAACAAATATTAAAAATATACTGTATTTGTTGTTTCTACATTAATTTGAAGATTAAATGTGAAATTATTGCAATATAAAAGTATATTTAAAAAGTTTAATGTTAGGTGGGATTAATCGCGATTAATTTCAGAAAAAACATGCGATTAATTAGTTAATTTTTTTTAATCGATTGACAGCACTAATATATATATATATATTTTTTTGTGTGTGTGGGTGTGTGTACACTCACAATAACAACAAAACGTGCACTGTAAAAGAATGAAACCAAACCGGATAAATATATAGAACGTGAAACGTTTTTATAATGAACCAGTTCAAACAGAAAACAAATATTCTCAGATTATATAATCAGTATGAAACGTGCATATTACGCGTCCACCGCAGAGATGACGATTAAGCATCATAACCTCTTCGTGACTGGGCTATTAACATACATTTTAATTATATTCTGCTGAAATGAACTAAATGACTCGAAAAAAGATCCGTTCATTTTGATTAACAAGATTCAAAGATGCGAATCAGTAAAATGATCTGAGATTCCCAGATGTATGAGAGTGGATAAATTACCTATACTGTGCCCTATAATGGACAGCATGTTTTACGGCCTTCATATAAAAAATAAAAAAAATATAATAGGCAGATTTTCAGTCACAATAATTAGTTTATAAGATTCATAGCCCGTATAAATGCTTAAGTTTTACATTTTGTCAGTACATACAAGTATTTACATTTCTGTTTCTATGTAAACATGAAAATGTGTGACTGCTGGAACCAAACTTTTCGTGCATACATCAGTGAGTGATCATCACTTAAATTAATTTATATTTACAATTGATTTTCCTTAAATTACAGTATTTTAACAAATGTAAATAATTCATGTTTGTGCATACGAAAATTAAATTTGTTTTAATGTTTACAGTTTTCCCTGGTTGGTTTTGTATGTTTTGTTTATCCATGCAGATATGATGAATATCTCAAATCCAAGATACACTGCAGCGATCTACAGCAGCCATCTATGTCGCAGTTCATCGTGCCCCAGACTACCACATATCCAGTCAACCACCCTCGACAAAAAGCCATTACAGAAGCAATAATCTCTGATCTGATCATTAATTGCAACATGCCCCTGTCTATCACTGACAACAAGCACTTCATTCACTTTCTCTCCATTATGGACACAAAATATACTGCAGTGAGCTGCAGAACCATCACCTCAAGACTTGCCACTATGGTGTCTGAGAGACAATCAAAACTAATAAGTGAAGTGGCCACAGTTGAAAATCTGTCTGTCACTGTGGACATCTGGTCAGACAAGAATGAGAGGCTATGGCATCACCGCTCACTGGATGAACACTGCAGCAGATCCTGTAACGTTGAAATCTCATCTACTAGCTTGCAACCGGTTCAGAGGCAGAGAATTTGTGAAGAATTTGAACAAATATGTGATCAGTATAAAATCAAACAAAAGATGGATCATATAATTTGTGACAATTCTGCAAATATGAAGAAGGCATTCACCACATGTTTTCCCAGTTCAGCTGAAGCAGATGAGGATGACTGCCTTGATGATGCAGACCTTTGGAATGCCCTTCCAGTGGACGAGGAGGAGAGGCTGAATGAGACATTGACCTCCAAAAGTCAGCTTAGACTACAGTGCTTTGCACACACACTACAATTGGTTGTTGGTGATGGTCTTAAAGAGACCAGGGCTGTCAGTTCGGCTCTAGCCAAAGCGTCGCGGATCAGTTCTCTGCTCCACACGAGTACTTCTTTTAAGAAGGAATTTGAGAAAGAATTTGGCCAACGTGGAGTTCCTGCTTCTGTTGTTACTCGATGGAATTCGACTTTCCGACAGCTGAAGTCCTTACTACCAAACTTTGTGCAAGGTTTTGGATGTTAGAGGGCACAGAGAGACTATTTTCACTCTAAGAGAATGGTCTCAGATTAAAGAACTGGTCAGCATTCTGAAGCCCTTTGCTGATGCCACTGATCTCACACAGGGAGAGAAAGTTGTAACCATAAGTGCTGTGATTCCCTGTGTTCTCTCCCTCAACCATCACTTGGAAAACCAGAAAGAAGGAACACAATACTTGGTCAACCTAATCCACAGTCTTCAAAGATCACTGCAAAGACGATTCAAAGGCATCTTTGTAAGGAGTGAATTTATTTCCTTCTAAAATTAATTCTGAGGTCGAAACTCAGGAACTCTCGCAAAGACAGATGCCATGCAATAAAGCCATAAAACTAATCTGGAGAAGAGAATTCCAAAGACAACAAACTGCACCGATCTTGCTCATTTACGACCAACTTCTCCCCCCTGCCATCTCTGCCTCTCTCTTTTACCTCCAAGAGGTTACACTCAAATAATACATATGCCACACGTGTTATATCTTGTGAATGTTGTTTTTCCCCTTCATGTTTGGTATCATTTTAAAGGTCTCTGTGTGATTTGTAAAATGGTCTCAATTTCACATTAGACATTTATATTATGAGAAAAATTGAAAACTTTTGTAGAATTGTGTTCTGCTGAGGAGGGGGTGTGTCCCCCTTTAGGGGTCTGCGGGAATGTTCATCCATCTTCATCCAGGTGTGACCCTGGAGCACTAGAACCAAAAACACCAAAAGGTCTTTTATGTTTTTACAACTGATCTGAAGTTGTGTTATCTGGGTATATAAGGAAGGTGACAAAACACTACTTGGCGATTCTGTAGCCAGATCAGCCTGTAGTGTGGAGTGTATTTCATATGCTCCATACTATGTAACTTCCTGAAGTCAGGTATACATTTTACTCTTAGATTCATCTTTGAACAACTGATGTTATGTATTTTCTTATTTCTAAATTGGCTTCTAATTATTTTCATTATGTAATTAGCATGATACAACTTTACCTGA
>JAFVLL020022154.1:0-17684 GCA_021397915.2 Tor tambroides
CTCTCTTGCAGTCTGCAGACAGATGCTATTGGATTTGGACAACTTCAAGTTACGCCTCCTGCTACAAAGTTACGCCCACTTCAAGTTACGCCTCTCTCTTGCAGTCTGCAGACAGACCCCTCTCCTTCCCGGAGGCTAAGTGAGGGCTGCCCATGCAGGGCCAGTGCTAAGGGGCCAACGTTTGGCCAATGAGCAAATTCTCTGGGGCCCCACGCTGGCAGCCCTAAGTGGGCCCGTAAAGGGCCAGTGCAGGCTTGTTTGCAGGGTTACATTTGTGTTAAATGTTAAATAAGAAGTATCCTTTTCTTGACAGTGATGTAATCTAGAAACACTGATGTCTGTAATATTGTGCAGTAGTTCAGTTTTTACTCTGATTTAATCAGATTTTTTTCTATTGCAGCTGTTCCTCACACTGTTCACACTCACTCTGAAGGTTGTTCATTCACTCACAACACAAAACTGATATTCTGAATATTTGTAAAACTAACACAAATCTTAAAATGTCCTCCTCTCATGATCATATCATGGTGTATATTAATTGAAAACAAATTTAATAATAAAAAACTGCACATAATTAATCTGATTTAGTGCAATTAAATGCATTCCCTTATTTTAATATAAACTGTAATATAAAATGGATTAAATCATTATTTTTTTTCTTTTGACAGACTCATGGCTTTATTTCTGTCCGGACTCAGAGGATTCATCTGTCTGTGCCACTTTACCAGTAAGTACAATGTACAGGTTTAGTTTTTCTTAAACTGAACTCCATAGAAACATGATAATAAAGTCTGTATCTCTGCAGGTTCTGCTGATGTTCTCACAGAGCTGAACTACACCTCCTGCCAGATGGAAACATCTCTTTTAACATCTCTCTGTGTGCTCCTCAAAACATGGATGACATGTTTATGTTCTTCACTGCATATTAAACCTAATTTCTAGTTTTTACACTTTTTTAATCAGCTAGTTTAATATACACATGCAAGCAAGTTCTAACAAAAAAGTTCATATTTTCACTGCAATGGTAATAATTTTGTATGTATTATATTCTCAAACAATTGTCTGATCAATGAACAAGTGAATAATTTGTGTGCTTTTATGCATCAAGGAGTAAACATACCTAATAAAGGTAACCACTGAGTGAATAATTTCCACATGATTAAATTTGATATTATAATCTAGTCTATCTTCAAGTCTATTAATAGTACAGTTATTTTTGGCATATTTACATGTTATTTAAAAAAAAAAACCTACCTTCTGTCTTTAGTATATGAGTTTGAGTACAAAATGTGCCCCAGATCTGCCTTCTGTTATCATGAATTTGAATTGTACATTTGGTCACATGATCTACATTCATAGAACTATCTGCACAATGGATTAAAATGGTTTCCTGTGGTCTGATGTGTTACTTCCTAATTCACCTATTGTATAAGTCTCGTCTCTTTTCTCACATTCGCTATAATGGAGTTGATCGTTTTCATTGCTTTTCAGCTACTGATGGAGGTTCAGTCTTACAGTAAGTGATCTTTGCTGTTTAATGTTGATTAAATTCTGTAGTCTGTCATATTTGAAGTGAACAAATTTTCATTTTCCATAATATTTCAGCAATATTTCTCTCAAGTGACGTGTGAAGTTTTAATACAATCTGCATGACATAATCTTTGTACTATAGAATGTTCCTGTATATAGTACATTTTATCAGCAGCTGTCTTATTTACATTTTTAGAACCCAAAATATGTGATTGGAATATTATTGTACTTGTAAACATTGTCAATGAGATGTAATGATCTGTTTTGTGTTGTTTCAGAATCTCCTAATGTAAAAGTATCTCCAGATGTCATAAGAGAGTCCAGCTCAGTGATGATCATCTGTGAGATGCCAGCAGATGTTACAGTGAATCAGTGTCATTTCTACACAAACAGAGAAGAGAAGAATATAAAAGGCAGTTGGAGATGTGAGCTGGAGCTCACTGGTGCTGAAGTGCTCAAATGAGCAGCTGTAAAATCACCTGTAGCTCTCAACATTTACTGTTACTACACAATACATGAACAAGGCATCAATAAACCATCATCTGATTCTCTTCCTGCCACAGTGACGGTTCTAGATGAGATTTCAGCCTGGTCTCATTAAAAAAAAAAAAAAAACATACATTTTTTTTGTACATTTGGATAAATGCTGGAACGTACAGTACTGTATGTATGTATTGACACCATCTAAAATGTATAAATTGTTAAATATTTACAAATCTTTTATATCATAAAGATATTTGTATCATTGCATTTGAACTATTTTATAGATTTGAACCATTTTAGATCCCCTAACCCTACCTTAAAACCTAACCATAACAATTTCATACAGAATATAAAAAGAATATATAAACATCATGGATAGAAATGTAGGCTTACAATGACAATTTTAGTAACAATTCACGAGTTTGCCTGCCCATCCAGTCCTGACAAATCACTTATTACTCCACTGTCGCAGCAGTGAATTGCCCCTACAAAAATTTGATTTCTAACCCGTCAATGATTTATGAGTGGCAGTGAGAAAAAACATTTAGGATTAGAGAGCGGTGGAAAATGGAAGATTTGTTGGGTGATAGTCCTGCTGAAAGGGAGGAGGGGATTTAAATGTTATGTCCTACTGTAAATTCTGCTTTAATTATAATGTAAGAGGAAGACCAGATCAGCCAACTGAGGAACAGCGTTCCTGCATTTGTTGAAGCAATAGACTGCAGTGGAGTTGTCACGAAGGAAAAAAATACTTTGGAGGCCGACTCTTTCAACCACAGGGTAGTGGACATGATGAGCAGAGGGAGAAATCGCTGCTGCAGCAGTTAAGTAACATGGTTTAATCATAAAGGCTGCTGCAGAATGGAGTAATGATGTAAATGTAATGCGGTAATGTGACAGGTGAGATATCAGGTGCTGATTATACAGGCCGTTTTAAAGTATCCCTCTTCACGAGCCAATATTTGTAGCATCACAGCACTTGACTGGCTTATAGCACAGATACAGTTACGTGTTTGTGAGTTGAATTAGCATGTTGACCATCTTTAGAATAAACAGAAGAAATGCTTACACAGCCCACTGCGTGCATATGTCAGAGAGAGATGCGGTAGCACTGGTTTTAATTGCTGATTTAGCATGGTCTGAAATAAAGCTATCAAATTATTATAGATCACATATAATTTATATTATTTTCTTAAGCAATTGTGACATCAGCATATAAATATTCATACAGTGGTTTAATAATATCATTAAATATCATATTGTGGGCTTAACAAAAAATGTGTGTCATAAGCATAATTTGTAGCAGTTCCTTGTTAGTTCCAGTCTCATGCTAGGGGCTGTTTCGGAGACTAAAAAGGAAATTTGACTTGGACAGGGAGAGTCTGCTCACTCTTAACAATGGCTTTAAAATTTGCTTACATATTAGAAGTGCTAAATTTTCATGGCAGAAAAAAAAAGACCACTTAAAAAAGACATTTGAAAAGGCATCATATATAACGGATAGTCTTGTTATATATCATTAGAAGATCTCAACTAGCAGAATGCAGCAAGGGTATTATTTAATTTGTTTTAGATAAAGATCAAGCTATATAGAGTTTACAGTATGCTTTGTGCAACGTTTTGGATTATAACTTGTGAAACATTAATAAGGCACAGTAAATCACATATCAATATTTAGAACAGTTGATCTCGATTCAAACAAGCCTATGCACAATATAAAGCGACGCATAGATCTTGAGATAATGTTTACAAAGTGCTGTTTGTCTAAAGTTAAGACATCTGGGATCCGACTACGTTGCAATGATGATGCAGTGTTGAAAATATCATTTGAAAAACGTCGGTAACCAGAATTGTGATACAGTTGGGGGTTGGGGTTTATATGAATGTATCTCTGAGGGAAAATTTATAATGCATACTGAAGTAGTGTTTATAAGGGCAGCACTGCTTTGTTTACTATGGAAGCCCATTTCTGAACCTGAATAAAAAATAAAAAAAAGGTAATTGAATTTATCTTACAATTTGGACTTTTTTCTAGCAATTGTGAGCTCTCAAAATTATGATATATAAGCTCGCATTTCTGACTTTTTTTCTCAGAATTGTATGATATAAACTCGCAGTTGCGTTATAAAGTCAGTATTTTATTTTTTTTATTTGTTTGTTTATTTAACAGGGACAATACACTAAAGCATTGTTACACACAGACAACCGATGCCGTGTACATAGGGCATATAGCATAAAGCTAGTTTGCAGCCCTCGTCCCTGGTTAGGCTTTTTACATAAAATCAAAACAAAAAAATAAAAAACAAGCACAATCATCACAGAAAACAAACAAGTACACATAAACATATATACAGATAACCGTGTGTGTATATGTTGTACATATTATCATACCTGAGCCCATATGCAACTTTATAAAAAGTCACAAACATAAAATGTAAATCAACCTGCATACCGAAAGAAAATATAAACTAAACCAGCATAAATAAGCCCAAAGTACTTACTCAATGTTCACATTGCTGTAAAGACTTCAGCCATTGTTTCAACTTTGTAGAGAAAACTGCGAGTTCTGTTTGCAACTTTAAATCAACAGGCAAGATATTCCATAAATGTGAGCCTTTTACTGAAAAGGATGATTGACCCACAGTAGTTCTGCATCTCCGAACTCTACAATTCCCACTTACTGCCCCTCTGGTCTTTACCCCATCGCTACTGAGTTTTTGTATCAACTGACAGACTATATTGGGGACAAGGCCATGTATACACTTAAATACTGTTTTTATAAATGAAAACTTTAAAAGATTATCAAAACTTAACAAATTATACTTTTGAAGAATTTGACAATGATGCCATTTCATTGGTTTCTGATCCATTACTTTTAAAGTTTGTTTGTATAGTGACATCACAGGCTTAACAACTGATTGAGAAGCTTGACCCCAAATTATCGCACAATAGGTCATATGTGATAATATCATAGCATGCATAAACACTTGAGCTGCCTTAAGAGATATACATGATCTTATCATACGAAAACAGTTCAAATTTGTCTTGATAGTCTTAGACATTTTCTTAATATGGGCATCAAACTTAAGCTTTGAGTCAACTATAACACCTAGATATTTAAATTCACTAACTTCCTTGATTTCCTTTTGGTCACATTTGATTTTAAAATCAAATTATTGCGTCATATAAACTCAATTCTGACTCACAAATGTGACTTTTTTCTTAGAATTGTGAGTTTACATCTTGCAATTCTGACTTTGTAACATGCAATTGCGAATGAGAATTGTGAGATATAAGCTCGCAATTCTGAGAACATATCCGTCTTTTTTCCCCTCAGAATTGGACTTCATAACTTGCAATTGAGTGTTTATATCTCACAATTCTGAGAAAAAAGTCACAATTGTGAGATACTCAGAATTGTGAGAAAAAAGTCTGAACTGTGATGCAAATTCACAGCAGGTGGCGCTTATGGAACCAAAGCAATATAGTATTTCTTTGGTTACTGCTGTAATAGAAGCATATTTCCGCCACTGAATAAAAAATAAAAAAGGTAATTGCGAGCTTTTATCTCGGGATTCTGACTTTATTTCTTGCTATTGTAAAGTTAATATCCTGCTATTCTGACGTTAGAACTTGCAATTGTGAGTTTATATAACACAATTCTGAGAAAAAAGTCAGAATTGCAAGTTTATATCTCACAATTCTGACTTTATAACTCACAACTGTGAGTTTATATGCTAAGAAAAAAAGTCAGAATTGTGAGTTTGTATTATGTACTTCTGAGAAAAAAAGTCAGAATTATGAGATAAAAACTCACAATTACCTTTTTTATTTTTTATTCAGTGCTAGAAATGTGCTTCCATAGTTTACAGCGGTAACCAAACAAACACTATATTGCTGCGGTTACATAAGCACCACCTGCCGTGAATTTGCATTCTCATTCAGCTCGTCTGCTTTCATGTAGTTTTATGTACTATAATTTCACAAACCTAAAGTCAGACCATTCTTTTTGTGCTTCAATGCATTTTCTGTACAAGGTGCGAAAAAAATCCAAGCTAATAAAGAGCACAGGCAAAAATGTCACAAGCGGTACCATAAGTACCTGTAGTCCAAATGACAGAGTGTTTATGATGACTTGATAATCATGATTTTTACACAATGGTAATAAAATAAACAAGATGCAAATAAAAAGCCGGTGATTGACAGTTAGTGTACATGAGTGTGTCAGCCAACTTTTGAAGGGTTGATATTATAATACAGAATGTATTTTATCAAATCTAACACCACGAAACACTGTTGAATTCAAATACTGCTAATAATACTTTTTTTCAGTTGGTTGTTCACCAGCATCTAATCTGAGATCTAGATGAACATATTATATTGTATTTTTTTATTAATTAGGTCTTCATCAGGTCAAGTTGTCAGCTTCTGCTTCAGTTATTCTGGAAACAGACACAGTTCCACTGAACTGTAATAATGAAAATCAGAATATGGAGATGTGCGTCTTTATCATAAATGGAAGAGAAAGTAACAAAACTGAGCTCATCACGTCAGCTCTCACTCACTGGATCTCAGATCAGTATTTGGTCTGGAGGTCAGAGTTCATCTGTGAGAATAACTTGTTTCTATACTGTCTCCTCACTCTGATCCAGTGACAGTAACAGTCCAGTGTACTTTTTATTATTATTATTATTATTATTATTATAACTACACTCATGTTAACCAATATGGGTGAAGTGATGTCAAGTTACACCAGCTGTATGTCACATACACTATTGTATTTATATTTATTTGAAGGACCTGTATCTTACATAACAACAATAACAACAAAAACTTTACGTCAAAGTTTGCAAATTATGTAAACAGACTCCCTGTAATGCTGATAAATTGTCTCTGCAGTTTCAACACCAACCACCACTGAACAAACTACTACAACAACCATGAAAACCTGTGAGTGATTTCGTTTGTAATCAGTTATTTTTACTCCATTCTAAATGTCCTTAAAATGACAATTATTCTTTCAGGTTCATGATTGTTTATTGAATATTTATATACTGTGCATCACCACACATTTCACAATGTCTTTTCAACAGCTTTAACTGTAATGTCCACTTCTGAAATCACAACATACAGTACAACTGGTAAGTTACTGATAACACATTTTCTGGTTATTCTATTATTCTTGAAATTGAGAAACAATTCCCTTCTGAAAACTGATCAGACCTCCATTCCAAGACAAACTTATCAACAAATATGACAAAGGAAACCACGAGTAAGATCATCCACTATTCCTCATTAGTTAAATTCACTGTGTAAAATTGGAGATGTTGGAGACTCGTGATTATGGTGTTTCTGTTTTAATACTATAACTATTCGCTGTTTTTTTTTCAGCAGTGTCCATTACAAACTCCACTTTGCCTGGTAACAGCAGAATATCAGAACATAGTAAGTAATTAAGGCTGGAATACACTACACAACTTAAAATCTGAACAAAAAAAGTTTCCATGTTCAATATAGCTTAAGATGTTCTCACTGCAGTTTCAACAGAAACATACACTCAAAAAGCTTCGCAAATAGACACATGTGAGTAAAGTTTAGTTCAAAGAAACCTCATAGTGTTTATTCATATAGCTCATTATTTTACCGTTTCGATTTCAGCAACAACGGCTGTCACTTTCACAACAGCACCCCCCAGAACAGGTAACTTATAGCATCTTTTTAAATTATCAGCAGATTAGGATTCTATTTTACCATGACTTCATCAAACGCTGAAACACTGATGTGTATAATCACCATGCATTAGTCAAGTAGCCTATGATTTCATTTGAGTTTTTTTTTTCTGTTGCAGCTGTTTCTAGTGTTCACCCTTCAGTGGCTCATCCTACAGTTCCACTTCCACTATACACAGGTTTTATTGTTATTTTAGAGTCCTTTGCTTCCACGTTTTAATTGATTTGACAATTTCATTGTGTTTCAATTCATTCTTTCCATGCACACATCAAAAGTAAAACAAATATACATTTTCTCAGTTATTTTGTGTATCACTTCTATTGTCAGGTGGACTGATGTATCTAAAGCACACATATTAAACATCATAATACACATAAACATTGACTGAATTGTTGTCTTGACACAGATACATGGTATATATAGTATAGAAACATTGTTCAGTGACCACAGCTTCTCACAGCCATTTCCTCCTTCAAGTCTTCAGCAGATCAGTATTATTAACCACATCGTCACTTAAAGGAACAGTTCACACCAATTTGAAAATCATTTACCATAAATGTAAAAGTAATGCAAACAAATTAAGCTTTATATTCCAAATCTTCAGAGGTCATATGAAGATCATAGATTGCTGCAGTGATGATGTATTTTTGTAGGCCAGTCCAGAAGTTACAATCATCCTGATTCCCTTGACAGTAAAACAAGATTTTTTCATTGGCTTTTGTATTATCGAAGAAACTAACCTCTGTGACCAAAAATATGTATGATTCTTACACATTTTATTCATCATAATACTCTTCACAAATGAACACAATTTTTTTGAAACCTATATAATCAACAAAAAATAAAAAGCTAACCATAGGCTATAGACAAGATACACCATGGTTGCACAACTTCAAACTCAACATTAAGCTTCTGACAGCTCTTTCAGTCTTTATTTAAAAATCTTTCCCTGAAAATTTGACTTTTGAAAGCTTATTATTGAATAGACAAGTTTACCTGTTCAGCATTTAATTTCCCCAACAACCTCTGTAGTCCTATTTTGTATGGAAGTCCCAAGAGGCTACAGATTATGATTATTTTTCTTTCTTGTTTTCTCAGGATCACGACTTTCTCGTGATAAATAAGTTGTGATCATGAGAAAACAACTCGTTATGTCGAGATCACAAGAAAATTATGTTGTGATCACGAGAAAACAAGTTTTGTTATGTTGTGATAATGAGAAAAAAAATGTCGAGACAACAAGAAATTTAAGTCATGGTAACGACAAAATGTCGAGATCAAGAGAAAATTAAAGTCATGATCACGAGAAAACAAGAAAGAAAAAAATAATAATGCATGGCCTCTTAAAACTTCTGTAGTTTTCTGACATTATTAATAATATTGTTTTATTGCTATACTGTATTAATACCCAAGCTTTGTGACATCTGAAATCTCTTTTATTTCTTGGTATTGAATGTGAAGTTAATTTTTAAAACAACCACATAGACGCATTTTGCTCATTACACTTTAAACTGCTTAAATGTCCAAAAAAAAGTATTTCTTAGTGAGTTGAGACACTGTGTCTGTCTTTGGCAACTGATTTACTCCATACTGTATCTGTATAGTTTCATGTCTGTCGTATCACATCACACCCTGACAGACTGATCAGCTGTTTTCACAGCAGTCTCTACTTTGCGTGATTCCACCAGAGAGACAGAAACATGCAGGCTAAGTATATTTTTGCTTTGCTTGGAAGAGAATATTAGATCTGTGATAAATGTTAAAAAAGAAATTAAATATCACTTGACAAGTTGACAGTGATATCTGATATCTATAATCATTATGCAGTCGTTCAGATCTTTTCCGTTGCAGCTGTTCCTCACACTGTTCACACTCACTCTGAAGGTTGTTCATTCACTCATAACACAAAACTGCTGTTCTGAATATTGTACAAACTAAAACAAACCTTGAAATTTCATACTCTCATGATCATATCATGTTGTATATTAATTTACAATGAATTTAAGAACAACTGCATATATAGTAATTCATCTGATTTAGTGCAATTAAATGTATTCCCTTATTGGAATATATACATTGATTAATTCAGTATTATTTTTTCTTTTGACAGACTCATGGCTTTATTTTGGTCTGGACTCATAGGATTCATCTGTCTGTGTTCCTTTACCAGTAAGTACAATGTACAGGTTTAGTTGTGCATAAACTGAACTCCATGATAAAGCATATGATAATAAAGCCTGTATCTCTGCAGGTTCTGCTGATGTTCTCACAGAGCTGAACTAAACCTGCCAGATGGAAACAACATCTCTATTAATTTCCTCTATGTGCTCCTCAAAACATGGATAACCTGTTTACTCTCTTCACTTGTTGCCTCTAAAGACAGAAAAATGATAGTATATAGCTACTGAATTCATATACTAATCAGCAGAACAGACAGAATCTGTGGAGCTTTTTTCCCAAATTTGGATTTTAGGAGAAAATTGATTTTATATTGGTAAAATATGTGAAATGTAGGAGAAAGCATCTTCAAGTCATCTGTGGAGTTCATTGATGCAGATTCTGTCTGAGAATAGCGATCGGTACAGATCTGAGGCTAATTCATGTAGTTTTTCTAATTGTCTATTGTAATATATACATGCACATAGGTTCTAACAAAGTTGCAGCATGTTATAAACAATTTCGCAAAATTAGCATAGTGACTTTCTTGTTTCATTTGTATTATTTTCGCTGTCATCAGTGGTATACACAGATCTCCAGAGGGGCAGGGGAGAAATGAGCAACTGAACTGCTTGACTTTGTCTGTATGTTTTATGCATTAATGAGCAAACATTTGTACCTAATAAAGTGACGATAAAGTGAATAATCTGTTCCATATGTTCCAAATGACTAATGTGTTATGTTTCTTAATTTTGATATAATGATCTGGTCTTTTTCAAGTTTATTAATGGTACAGGTTTTTTACTTAAACAAAACTACCTTCCTTCATTTTAGTGTAAGTCTTTGCCCCAGATCTGTCATCTGTGAATTACAGCTGTACATGTGTACATCTTCATAGAAATGACCACACAATGCATTAAATAGTTTGTGGTCTGATGTGCCACTTCCTAATTCACCCATTGTGAGAGTCTCATCCTGTCTCTTTTCTCACACTCGCTGTAATGGAGTTGTTCATCTTCATGGTTTTTCAGCTCCTGATGGAGGTTCAGTGTTACAGTAAGTGATGTCTATTGTTTCATTTTGATTAAAAACTGTATGTCCACATTTGTAGTGAAACAAGTTTAATTATCTAACACATTTCAGCATGTGTGATCAGTACTTTTAAGTACAAAAACAGACACATGAACCTTAAACCTCTCTGCTTATTGTAGGTGTATTAGTTTCATCAGCCGTGGCCTAATGGTTAGAGAGTCAGACTTGTAACCCGTAGGTTGCAGGTTTGAGTCTCAGGTCCGGCAGGATTTGTCAGTGGGGGGAGTGAATAACCAGTATGGGTCACAATACTTGGCCACATGTCACTTCACTTTTTTTTACTCACTTTTTTAACCTGACTGCAATAACCCAATTAAACTAACATTTGAGTTTCTAGACATAAGAAGCCTTTATTAATTGGATTTGGTTGAGTAAACACTCTTGAAATATCCACTGTACATGTTCATATGAAAGTATTCTGAGTGTTGATTGAGAAATTAAAGAAAGTGCAGCTATTGAAAATACACATTTTTAAAGGGGTTAAGACACTGACAAGATTTTTAAAATTACTTAAAAAATTTCCGAGGTTCACTTATAATGTTAGTAAAGTGTTTTTTTTTGCGCAAAAAAAAAAAAAAACTTCCACAGACTCAATCACACCCTGTTTTATAGCATTAAATAACAACCCAAAACCAAACTTATTAGAAAAGCCAAAACTTGAACTTACATAAGTGTGATAAGAACTGTTTAAAATGACAGAAACCATCTTTGGGAAAACATTTATTTGAAGTGTAATTTGATTTTTTATTTTGGCTCAAACTAAAAATGTCCCATTCATTTACATTGAGAGGGCAGGGTTTATAACCTATACTAGTGGTTCTCAACCATGTTTCTGGAGCCCCAAACACTGCACATTTTGCCTGTCTTCTTTGTCTGACATGTGCCTTGTCCAAATACCGCCACTTGCAGTCTTGATCACTTAAGAGCGTGTGCACGCGACAGGAAGTAAATGCACAAGACTGTCCCAGCCAGGTCTTCAAAACGGCAAAGCGAAGTGCCCTTAACGCACACTAAATCCGCACTATATTTACTATAGTGTACCTCATCACACATTTCACAATGTCTTTTCAACAGCTTTAACTACAACATCCACTACTGAAACCATAACATGGAATAAAACTGGTCAGTTAATGATAGCACATTTCCTGATTATTTAACATTACATTTGAGAAACAAGGTTATTCATTTACTGGCAACACAAAACTGCTATTCTGAATATTTGTAAAAACTAAAACCTTAAAATTTGTCCTCCTTTTGTGATCATATTATGCGGTATATTAATGTAAAATGAATTTAATAATAGATCTACAAATATTTTCTGACTTATTGCCATATTCATTTCCTTATTTCTGGCACACTTAAAAGGTTCAAATATGATGACAAGTCCCAGGTTTCAAATACAAAGTAAATTTAATAAGATAATCCACACAGAAAGGTCCAAAGAATGCAATAGTGTGTAAAACACAAGCAACAATCGACAACTGAAAGTTAGAATCAGAGCAACTTAAGTACATAGCAAATGAAGGTAATTAATGACACAGCTGAACTAGAAGAACTAATCAAATCAGTAACTATAAGGATTGGCAGGAGGAACACATAAACTAAAGAATACAAATAAACATGGGTTAAAGAATTATTTTTCCTTCTGACAGATTCATGGCTTTCAGTAGTGCTGGTTTTCACTGGTATTGGTTTATTTCTGTCTAGACTCATAGGAGTCATCTGTCTGTGCTGCTTTACCAGTAAGTACAATGTACAGGTTTAGTTGTGCGTTAACTGAACTCCATGATATAGAAAAATATGATAATAAAGTCTGTGTAGCAAATTAGGTCAAATGGGGAATATTAATAATTAATCATAACTCGTTATAATTAATTATAATATTTGGATAAGTTAATAGAATTAGCTTGAATTTACAATACAATCAATTGACCACTTCGTCTAGTGAATGCTCAGTATTGATTATTTAATAATTCAAAGAAATCTTAATTTCCAGGGTAAGGGAAATAAATTGACTTTGTTGCAAGCAGGGAATCAGAACCAAATACTCATATGTATTGTGCTCAATGTTTTATTAATTAAGTCACAAACACATAACTAATCTAAACAATCTGAAAGAACCATCAGTGTCTAATGCAAAGCACAGTATACGATGGCTTACATCAAACCTCTGTCTGGTGAAAGGAACGATACTTGCGTTTGACTTGGCTGTGGAATGAGTCTCGTGAAGCCTCTGAAGAAGGTCTGGATGGTTCTATTCGATGGCCGAAGTTGCAATCTCTTGAAACTCAGAGGTTGTTCTTGAGTCTGTTGTGGTTGAGAGAGTCCTCTCTCCTGAGTTATCACATGGCTGGGTGTAAAATGGGGCCTGCTGGCCCTGTGGGCCACAGTGGAACTGTAGGCCGCAATCCAGAGATGAAGATGCAGAGACTGCCGGGAGCGGAGAGAGAGAAATGTCTGATTGAGGGCATTTCCATGATGGTGAATTCCAGGGTTGAGTGAGGACGAACTCCAGTGTTATTAGTCTGACTCTTTGTGGTCGACAGCCACGTGCCCAGGCTGGGGAGACCAAACACGTCTCTGTATGTTGGGGCCTGCTAGGTGCGCCCATGCTGGCTCAGGCTCTCCGTGAGTCGCAACACACAGGCAGCAATCAGAAGATTTATCAGAAGAGTGAGGGCGGAACTGTGCGTGAGCCCTTTAAAATCTGGGAAGAGTCACGCCTCTCAGGATGGGCTTGACCAATGTGAAAGGCCGAATTTCCAAGCGGGAGGTTGGAAATATTGGGGGGTTTTATGACCCTTTGTCTGAGAGCATGGTTCGAATGGCTCTGGCAGTCTATACTCTGATTAAATTACAAATACACATGGCATTCTATGAGGAGGTGGTGTACACCAAAGTGTGCGTCGTCAAATGAGCATTAATTTGGTAGGAGACACGATATAGGTGGGGTTACATTAACTAGTACTTCACTCATAAAGCGTGCATAAAACAAAACAGAATTCAAGAGACACTATACAAGACAGTTAAAATCATACACACAATGTCCTGGGATGCATGTTTATTCGTAGAAAGGTTTGTCTATGAGTGAAAAGGAGGAAAGTTCTGTTTTTATGGGCGTGAATTTCAGAAGGGTCCGATCTTACTGCATGTTGCATCTCTCACATACTTTTGAGCAATAAAACCGTCTTATCAGATGGTTGCCCTGGTACTGTAACTGGGCCCTTTAGGGTGCTTTTTCAGGGGAAGGGTCCATAGACCCTTACAGTTTGCTTGTTGAGTGAGGGGGTTTGCTGGATTATTCATTAAATATAATGAATAAATGTGTGTCTGATTAGTCCAAATACATCTGTGTCTCTGCAGGTTCTGCTGATGTTCTCACAGAGCTGAACTACTCCTCCTGCCAGATGGAAACAACATCTCTATTAACTTCCTCTGTGTTCTCTACTCACCTGTTGCCTCAAAAGACAAAAAAAAATTATATGTACTGAAAGATAATACAGTATATAGCTACTGAATTCATATACTGATCAGCAGAACAGACAGAATCTGTGGAGCTATTTTCCCACATTTTGATTTTGGGAGAAAATAGATTTTATATCGATAAAATGTGTTAGGTGAAAGCATCTTTAAGTCATCTGGGGAGTTCAGTGATGCAGATTCAGTACTAGATCAGTGATCGGTATCAGATCTGAGGCTTAAGAAATATAAAGTCTAATTTATGTTTTTTTGTTTGTTTGTTTGTTTTTTGTTTTGTTTATTTGTTTGTTTTTTATTTACAATTTTTAATTAGCTATTGTAATATATACATGCACATGAGTTCTAACAAAGTTGCAGCATGGTATGTCAATTTCATAAAATTAGCATAGTGCCTTACTTGTTTAATTTGTATTATTTTCTCTTTCAATTGTCTGATCAAAGAGCAACTGAACCACTTGACGTTGTCTGTTTATGCACTAATGAGCAAAATGTGTACCTAATAAAGAGACTAGTGAATAATATATTGCACATTCTTAATTTTGATATTATGATCTAGTGTTTTTCAAGTGTATTAATGGTACAGGTGTTTTTGGCACATTTATATACTTCTTCAAAATTACCTTCCTTTTAGTGTTAGTCTTTGCCCCAGATCTGTCGTCTGTTAAAGTGAATATAGCTATACCTGTGGTCTCATGATCTACGTTCATCTTCATAACTAACTGAACAATGCATTAAATAGTTTGTGGTCTGATGTACCACTTCCTAATTCACTCATTGTTCGAGTCTCATTCTGTCTTCTTTCTCTGGCTCGCTGTAATGGAGTTGTTCATCTTCATAGTTTTTCAGCTCCTGATGGCGGTTCAGTCTTACAGTAAGTTATGTCTATTGTTTCATTTTGATTAAATACTGTATGTCCACATTTGTCTAACATATTTCAGCATTTGTGATCAGTATGTTTCATAATACTGCACACACTTGAACCTACGACTTCTCTGCTTATTATAGGTTTATTAGTTTTACATTAGCCATGTCATGAAAATTCATTAACCTGATTGCAATAACCTGACAGGGATCATGACAACATGGATAGGGCAGGGTTTGTAACCTATACTAGTGGTTCTCAACCACATTTCTGGAGCCTCAAACACAGCACATTTTGCATGTCTCCTTTGTCTGACACACTCATTTTATAATACATTGGACATATAAGCAATGAAACGTGATGTTTTACAAAGACTTCCTATATGTAAAAACATCAAGGCAAATTTGATTTCTCATGTCATGATGCCTTTAAAGTAAAATAAATAAATAAATAAATAAATAATTATTTTATTTAATTAAAATTTTCATAAATGAAAATAAATTAACATCATATTAAATAACATTAATATTTTCAAATCCATCATGTCCTACATTTTATTATTCATTGTGTAACTGGGTGCTGTTGCAAAGACATTGAGTTTGTTTAAAGATTAAACCAAAACATGGACCGTAGTTGGAAAATTATGCTTGTAAACATGGTCTATAAAGAGATTTAATGACTGATTGATCTGTTTTGTTGCAGAATTTCCTAAAGTAAAAGTATCTCCAGATGTCATAGGAGAGTCCAGCTCAGTGAAGATCAGCTGTGAGACAGAACCACGTTTTGAAGTGATTAAATGTCATTTCTACATAAACAGAGAAGAGAAGAAAATGAAAACCAGTTCATCATGTGAGCTCGAGCTCACTGGTGCTGAAGTGCTCAGATGGGCAGCTGTAAAATCACCTGGATCACTCAACATTTACTGTTACTACATAATTGGGGGAGCCTCATTAACAACATCATCTAATTCTGATCCTGCCACAGTGACAGTTCTAGGTGAGATATTTCACTGCTGCTCTTCTGTATTAGAAACTTTTATTCCAGTGTTTCTCTAACCATGAATTATTTTAGATTACACAGATTCACTTGAGAAACCCATCACCAGTTAGTGATGATGATGATACACCTATAGGGTACTTCTGGATCGATTAGATACTATTTGTAAAGACCCTTTCAATAGACTGCAAGAGTACATATTACTACCTTAAGGGTACATATTCCTAAGGTACTAATATGCATATAATATCCTTTAGGGGTGAAGAAGGTACAAAGGAGTCCCTTCAACTGCCCCAGTGACAAGCTGTTGTACCCCTAAAGATTCATCACTCAATTAATCCAAACAATTGTTAATACAGATGTTCGTATTTTTGTTTTCCTTCCAAAACCACACATTACTAAAGGACTAAGAAGTTTTTATATTATTATTATTATTTGAGGATCTGTATCGCCAACAAACAAGCTTTGCTTTAAAGTTTGATAATAATGTAAAACAACTCTCTCTAATGCTGGTAAATTCTCTCCACAGTTTCAACATCAACCACCACTGAACAAACTACCACAACAGCCATGAAAACCTGTGAGTAATTGAGTTTGTAAATCAGTTATTCTTACTCTATTTTGAATGTCCTCAAAACGACAATCATTCTTTTAAGCTCATGAGTATTTGTCCAGCATTTACTATACTGCACATCACCACACATTTCACAATGTCTTTTTATCAGTGTTAACTGTAATGTCCACTTCTGAAACCACAACATACAGTAAGACTTCTGGATGGATTGGATACTATTTGCAAAGACCCTTTCAATAAGAGTACATAATACTACCTTAAGGGTACATATTCCTACTCTAAGGTACTAATATGCATAAAATATCCTTTAGGGATGAAGAAGGTACAAAGGTGTCCCTTTGAGACACTGCCCCAATAACAAGCTGTTGTACCCCTAAAGATTCATCACTCAATTAATCCAAACAATTGTTAATACAGATGTTTGTGTTGTTGTTTTCCTTCCAAAACCACACATTACAAAAGGACTAACAAGATTTTTTAGTTATTATTATTATTTGAGGATCTGTATCTCCAACAAGCAAGCTTTACTGTAAAGTTTGATAATAATGTAAAACAACTCTCTCTAATGCTGGTAAATTCTCTCCACAGTTTCAACATCAACCACCACTGAACAAACTACTACAACAGCCATGAAAACCTGTGAGTAACTGAGATTGTAAATCAGTTCTCTTTCAAACATTCATTCGGTATCTCACTATGGGAATCGCCTCGGGCGTGACCAATCCTGGAAGCACCAATTACACCACGTCTGTCAGTTGACAGACCAATCACGACAGTGAT
>JAFVLL020022156.1:0-13953 GCA_021397915.2 Tor tambroides
GTGAGAGTGAGAGTGTGTGTGTGTGTGTGTGTGTGTGTGTGTGTGTGTGTGTGTGTGTGTGTGTGTGTGTGTGTGGAGGAAAGGAGAGGAGAGGAGAGGAGAGGGGAGGAGACCAGCTGAAGACACGGAGGAACAACACAGGATTTCAGACCCAAGAAGATCTGTTGATACGACTACACAAGGTAAGCTTAATTTCTACTTCTTCAACAACAGGAAGCATTTAATAGTTTATGTGCCATAGAAGAACGTTTAAAGTGCCACAGTTCTTCAGAAAGCTATGGATGTAGTGGTGCATAAAGAACCCAAGGTCTTCAATTTTACATTATTAATGCATGAGACTATACCAATATGCTCATCTACAGAACCTAAGAACTTTTCCTTTCAAAAGAAACCTATAAAATAGTTCATATGCAAAAATTGCTGAACCTAAGAATGAAGAAGCTTTATTACTATTAAGAGTCAAACTATGTTGTTTGTTGGTTTCATCCAGTACAAAACTTAGAAGTGCATATAAAATGTAACCAAACAGACTAGAAGATTATGTAATCATTATCTCAGAACGATCCACATTTTCTTAATTAATTTCATGTGCTGCTGTCCCGTCTGAGACATTGTTGTAAGATCTATGTACTTTTATGAGCAGTGATTACAGATCATCTGTGTTTACAGTGTAAAGAGCATTTTGGTAAAGTCTTGAATGGCACTAAAAAGAAATAACTATCCGAGTCGGTGCCAGGAACGCATAATGAGCAGCTCCTGCATGTAAACATGGAGAGGTGGGGGCCGATTTAATGAAAACCAGAGTTGGGGAATGTTGACTAAATACGTAATCTTACGGCCACCACAAAGGGCCTCTTGGTCTCTGGTTTGGAAAGAGATCCTCGCATGCACCGTGAGTTATTTTCACTGCGCTGTCGTGACAGAGGGAGTGTGCAGTCTTGGGATCTGCTTGTGTCATTCCCAATCTTCCTTCCCTATCCAGATCCGTCACACAGTCCATATTTATGAATGGACGATTTGTTGATTTCAACCAGAAGTCTCTGTTCATCTTTTGAACAGAAAAGTCATGGAAGGTTTGTGGTATAGCCATGTTTTACGTCTTGGAAAAGTGATGCTGGAAAAGCGTTTAGCAGTGAGGTGAAAACTCATTTATAGGTATGATGCCAGTGAAGAATTATTACAGCGCTTGAATCAAAGTTCACACGCAAGTCCTACATTTTTCCCTGGAAAAGATGCTGTCATCAGATGGCATCATTTGGATTAAATAAACATGAATATTTCTGGAGATTTGGCATCATATACATTACCGTTCAAAAGTTTGGATTCATAATTGGATTAATAATTTTATTCAACCCGGATGCATTGACAGTAAAGATGCTTAAAATGTTCTTTCAGAGAATCCTAAAAAACTAAATGTAGTGCAGTTTCCATAAGAATATGAAGGAGCACAACTGTTTTCAACATTGATAATATGAAATGTTTATTGAACAGCAAATCAGCATATTAGAATGATTTCTGAAGGATTATGTGACACTGAAGACTGGAGTAATGATGCAGAAAGTTCAGCTTTGCATCAATTGCTTTTTAAAATATATTCACATAGAAAACTGTTATTTGAAATTGTAATAATATTTTCTGTTTTTACTGTATTTTTGATCAAATAAATGCAGCCATGGTGACCATTAAAGACTTCTCTCAAAAAATTTACCAGTGAAAGGTAGTATGAATGGGATGCATAGAAACAGGCGATCTGGTTCATTCTGTTTGTTTGGTTTCATTCAAATCTGGAGATCTGACACAAACTACTGCTGTTTACACAGAGCTCCTTAATGTCAGCCACATCAGAGGCTGATTAAATCCCAAATGATTCTTCAATTTTTCTGTGAGATTAAATTTCCCAACCAGAAGCTTTTATTCTGTCTGCAGGATCCACCAAAATGGCATTCCTGTTGATGTTTGTGACCGTTCTGCATTTGGTTACCCTGGCCATGCTTTTCATTGCCACCATGGAGAAGGTTAGTCGTAATGCACTTGCACAAACACCATTGCCATAAAAGGCATCTAGTTTCTGCAATAAAGAAACATCTGCCCTATGAGCAAATGCATAGAGTTCAGAAGTCATGCATGTTTGTTTATCAAAATGTGTTCAAAAATGTTTAAATATTTTTAATGTATATATCAGGTAAAGCTGAAACATATTTACTTGCATTTAAAAAAAAATCTTTTATTATACGCTTTTGTTTAATTATACAGTTGTAGTATTGTGTTTTATTGCTGTTTTTCTTTTGCATTTTTTGTACTGACCTGTGAAGCTTCTTTATCTAAAAAAAAAAAGCTATACAATTTTTTTGTTGTTGTTGCATTTTATTTCTTCTTATGGAAGGCCGTTTCTGCCACTGAATAAAAAAAAAAAAAAAGGTAATTGCAACTTTTTATCTCACAATTCTAACTTTTTTAAAATTTTGTTTATATCTTGCAATTCTGACTTTTTTTCTCAGAATTGTGAGATATAAACTCACAATTGCAAGTTATAAAGCCAGAATTGTGAGAAAAAAGGTCAAATTTGCAGGATAAATTCGCAATTGCGAGAAATAAATTCAGAATTGCGAGATATAATCCTGCAATTCTGACTTTTTTTTCTCAGAATTGTGAGATAAAAGCTCACAATTGTGTTATAAAGTCCAGTTCTAAGGAGAAAAAAACCTGATATGTTCTCAGAATTGCAAGTTTATATCACGTAATTCTGAGAAAAAAGTCAGAATTGTGAGATAAAAAGTGGCAATTACCTTTTTTATTTTTTTATTCCGTGGTGGAAAAGGGCTTCCATATTTTCTTCTTTTATTGTATTATTAATATTAATATTATTATTTCTTTTTTTTCTCTAGTCCTGGTGGTCTTGGGGAGACATAGAGAACACAGATCTCTGGTATAAGTGCATCTATGATAATGCCACAGAAACCTGGTTATGTGCTTCTGCCAAAGACAGCGGTGGGTAACTAACACTCAAACAGATTTTATAATCAAAAAATGGATACAAATGGATTATTATAATCACCGGAGTCCAGGAGAACTGGTGAATGTTCACAAAACTGCTAATTCTCGATGTGCAAAAAGGCCTAATATTAACTAATTTGATGATGCTGAGTGCAAAAATATCCATGAAAGATTTTTCAAATTATTTATATGTATCAGCTTTAATGTACTTATAAGATTAACAAAAACAGTCAAATGTCAAAAGTTTATGTATCATTTCACTTGCAATCTGCAAAGAAGTGAAAAAAGTGTAAATCATTATTACGCCTAAAATAATATCTTCAGAATCATTTATACATATGAAAAATAGTTATCTGGCTCAGATGCAGACATATATTGTGTCTTTATGGCAGTTTTTCTGGTGATTTTCTAGTGATTAAAGGACATACAAGACTTCTCCACCTTACAAGTGGTTGTAAAAGCAAAAATGCTATGAAATGCATCACATTTTGTGAGAAAATATGACATGCTCAAGTAAAACAGGCACTATATTTTGGAATCAGCACCCAAAATTAGTACGAAATACGTATTGGATTTCTTTCAGGAAATATGATAAAGGGCAGTGTTATCAAACTATTTGTTAAAGGTAAGTAACTATTGGTGTTTGTGTGTGATTTTCTCCCTCAGAATGGCTGCAGTCAGTCCAGGCACTTATGATCTTGTCTGTGGTGCTCTCTTCCATCTCCTTCATGGTGTTCCTCGGGCAGCTCTTCACCATGTCCAAAGGAGGTCTTTTCTACTTCACTGGCCTGTGCCAACTATTTGCAGGTATATCAAATCAAATTTTGAATTTATTTTTTATTAGGTATGGAAGTAGACATAAAGTTCATATCATACTATCACTCTCTATACAGTATCATATGTGCTGCCCCCTTGTGGCCACTTTTTATTCTCACTCCATTCGCTCCGTTCACACTCACAGGTTTTGCAGCGTTTGCGGCTGTTCTTGTCTACACCTTTCAAAGGAGGGAGATTCTTCAAGATTCTCGTGAACTGGAAAAGGGTAGTTTCGGCTACTGTTACATTCTAGCGTGGGTGTGTGTGCCCCTTTTACTTATCAGTGGCGCACTTTATGTGCATCTGCGCAAACGGGCCTGATTTTCTGCTTAACGCAACACTTGTACTTTAGTAGTTTAGTCTGCTATGAGATTATACAGTATATGCTTATGGCAGTGATTAGGCGAGCCAGGTTATGATATTGCTTATTGTTATTTATTATTACAACATTAGTTTTTAGGACCAAACTCTCAACAGCTGCTTTGCTGCTTTCGCAGAGTTGTAACAAAATGTGCTGTATATTCCCATAGTGGGAAAACTGCTGCTCTAAGTTTGATGCTGACAATCAAGTGGGATTTTGATGCAAAAATTTTCATTTTTTGCTGAAAATGTACTTACCCACAAAATATCCAAGGCGTACATCAGAGCAGATTTGGAGAAATGTAGCATTACATCACTTGCTCACCAATGGATCCTCTGCAGTGAATGGGTGCTGTCAGAATGAGAGTCCAAACAGCTGATAAAAACATCACAATAATCCACAAGTAATCCACAGGATTATGTGTTTAATAAATCCATTATTACAGTGCTAAAATATGACTCCTTTATCCATAATATTTCTTTCTCCAGTGAAAAAGTCATCTGGTCTGAATCAGGAGAGAAATATGCACAGATCAAGCACCGCAAAAACAGTCCAAAACAGCTCTAAACAAATAAATTGGTAGATTTTGATGTGAGAGGACAACAGGAATGAACTTTTTCACTGGAGGAAGTGCTATAATGAATTATGGACGGATATTTAGTCCAGAAGCGACAATTTAAAAATTAAAACACCTCAAAGATAGATTTCTTTCTTGCAAACGTGCAGTTTTTCACCTCATAAGACATTAACTGATGGACTGGAGTGGTGTGGATTACTTGTGGATTATTGTGATGTTTTTATCAGCCGTTTGGACTCTCATTCTGACGGCACCCATTCACTGCAGAGGATCCATTGGTGAGCAAAAGATGTAATGCTACATTTCTCCAAATCTGTTGAGATGATGAAACAAATGTTCAGTTAATTTTCATTTTTTGGGTGAACTGTTACTTTAAATAATGTTTTTAGAAAACGGGAGTGTAAAAAACACAGAAAAGTTTCTTTCAAATCAAATTGTCAGAATTCCCAAAACTGGAAATGTTAAACCTGTCCTTTTTCCAAAACGCATTTGTATTATTATGTGTTTTTATGTATGCAAACTCTATATAAATAAAATATTTTTTAAAAATAACAACAGTAGTTATGATGTTTTAGGTTAGAGTAAACTTCTCAAAGAGAAATATTTCAGTGCAACAATGAATAAACCAAAAAGAACAACCATACCACAAAAATGCTGCATTTCAAGTAGGATCAACAAGTGTCCACTAGAAAATGTTTGGTATCGAGTGAGTCATGGTGCTCTTTAAGTGGTTTACATAGTAATGAGATTGAATCAGTTAAAAGCTGTAGTTGTTTTAACATAAAGTATACTTAGTAACATTCTGCAATGCTAATGTAAATACTTAAATATTCAATTCAAAGTGCTCTAATCTGTATCATTGTGTTTGGTTGATTTATCAGCACAGCAACATACCATCATACTACACATTCTCTGCGTTTAAAAGCACTGTTGATTCTGTCTAGGCACAAAATAAACATCAGCATGACACCTACAGATAGACCTGGTGATTAAAGAGGAATGTGTGCATTAATTGCATGAGTTGCATGGAATTCCTGTTACTTGTTCATGCAAAACCCAAAGGTGAGCAAAGGTGAGCTCAGCATACATTCATCAGTGGATTAAAACACTCCTTCGTACATATAGCTTCTCTGCACGTGTCTAAACATCTAGTATATTTCTTGTAATCGTGAAAAGAGACCACTAGGCAGGTGTTGAGTTCCAGCCTCGCCCCCTTTTGACTGTAGCTGGGAGGGAAGGAAGGTCTCAATCTCTGCTCCCTGGAGAAGACTGGCTCGGCTGGTAGAACCAGTCATTATAGCGAGCCGGCGACAGAGACGTGTTTACTAAAGACACAACAAGGACAGAAATCTAATATCGGCTGTATAGTGTGAGAGGACGTGGGCCGAGGAGATCAGAACATGTTTTGGGGATGGTTTGCTGATGATATGCTGACTCAAGACGTGGATTTGGGCGAAAGCTAAAAATGGGCAGAGAGGAGTGATGACTAGTTGCTCACATTGGCGGGTGACGGGGAGTAATTTAACACCAGATAGAGACAGGCCATTTAGAATGGGAGGAGATAGCAGTGATATGTCAGAACTTGACGTAAAGAGTCAATGGACTGAGGGTGTGTGAGTGAGACAGACGGGCACAGACGGGTAAGTCTCGACTTTTAGTACATAATCTGTTCTTGTGAAGTCTTACTATAAAATAGATGAAAATAGATTTGAAATATGCAAAAAATAGTACACTTAAAAAGTAACACTTTTAAAAAGAGTACTTAATACTTAAGTGCGAACTGTGTGTAAAGTTCTCAGACACTTAATTGCATGTTATGTGCAATTAAATGAATTCGTATAATAGTTTAATAGTTTATATTAAATGCAGTTGGCTGAACTTTAGAGTGCTTTTGATACACTTTAGATTAAAACATCTTTATATGTAATTTCATAATTATTACTTCTGTTGTCTCTTGAAATATGGTTAAGGTGTAGTGACGATAGTGCTGACAAGCATTTATGGTAAACTAACAATGCTATTCATGCTATTTCATGTCATTTCATTTCACAGTCACCCTTGTGAAAAAGAAGTACACTTAGTTTACTTAAAAAAAGAGTCTTTATTACTTTTAGAAGTGATAACTGGATGTAATGTTCTTGGACACTAAATTACATGTTAATTGTAATTAAATGAAAATGTACTGTAGTTTTACATTTAATTTTATATTAAATGCAATTAGCTGAACTTTAAAGTGCCACCTAAGTACATTTTTATATGTAATTTTACAATTATTGTCTTTTGAAATATGGTTAAAGTGTAGTGCCGAATGTACTAACAAAACTGAAATATGCTTAAATATAATTTTTATTAATACTTGTATGTCATGTATTTTTTCATGTATTTTACACATTTGTAATGATGTTGTACAATATATTAACTTCAAATGTAATATTGAATAACACACTGCAGTTAAAATTATAATCAAGTAAAGTACTATGCTTAAGTATGTTAGTCAATACATCAAAATAATTGTACTACTTTAAAGTGTGGCAAGATTATTAAAACATTTATTTAAAATATACCTTAAAGTAAACTGATCTGACATTATTACAATGTGCACATTTTAAATCGTAACTTTCTTTAAGCACACTTAAATGGCCTTTTAATGTGTTTAAGATTTGAAGTATATTACAAGTGCACATTCAATACAATTTAGCACACCTCTTTCACAAGGATGTTCACCAAATCAAACCCCCCCCCCCCCCAAAAAAAAACCCACACTAATGTTGTTGTTCTCCCTCAAGTCTGTATTCCAGGTGATTTCAAAGTTCTCCAAATCTTCCTGGGATGAGGGCAACAATTCCACCATGAAGTATCCAGCTTTTCTTTTGACTCTTGGTGTTTAAAAAGAGTTAAATATCTTCAACACATGAAAAAGAACCTCAACTATTTGAATAATTCACCAACCTCCTCCTCCAAGCAACTTAGAACTGCTGCCATTTATTGTTTACATATCAACATGTAATTTTCCACAGTCATTTTCCTTGTAGAAGAAGGATATTTCCAACAACGTCGGGCTCCAATCATGTCAAACTCTCAAGAGCAGAGCCTCAACAAAAACATTGTCTTCGCTCCACTGACAGAGTCCAATCCGGACTTCTTGCACTGTGAGGAGGAGCGCTATTGTGTAGAAAGCCTGGTGAGCTCCGGTCGTGAGGCCTTCTACACCAACCTCCACCAAGAACAAATCGGATCGTTCCTGTCCCCCGGCGAGGTGACCCAGATCTCCAGCTGGGCCGAGGATTATCATCAAAACGATGCAAACCAGGAGGATGGAATTGGTGAGGTGGAGGTTGGTTCTGATGGGGAGGACTTCTCTGGACATTATTTTCCCACAGAGTCCGACACTCCAGCGCCATGCTTGGAACTGGGATGGCCGGAAAAGACGATCTGGATGGACATGGGACAGATTCACGTCTACACCAACCCTCCTGCAGAGCAGGCGCCCACCATACGGGAAGTCCTTAGGAGACACCTACAAGGAGCCACTAAGGTAAGACTGTGGCATTGGTTCCATTATCTGCTTAGGGTTATGATGCTTTTGGGAAACAGAGCCCATATCCTTGAAGCTAAAACAAAGAGGTTGACTTTAAGTCCCATCACACCAAAAACTATAATAACTACAACAATAAAGATGAGTGATAGCTTATCTCATGACGAAAACGTACCTGTGGGAACTTTTTCGCAAGACGCAAAATATGAACCAAAAAGTACATATCACTGCAGTTTCTGACAGAAATGAACACTAGAGGCAGTAAAACAGCGACCACTTGTAATCATTTTCGTACACAGTTATGATTAAAGCTCCATGTGTTTTGTTTTATGGATGTAATAAGCTTGCTCTGTAGCTCAGGCAGCACGGAATTGGACTTAGGATGCGGAATCATTGGGTACGAATGAACATGACTATAAAACATGACACGTACATGGCGATACGTATTTCGCATCTTGCAAAAAAGTTCCCACAGGTACGTTTTCATCATGAGATCAGGTTGAAAGATACATATTTAAAAATCGTTCTTAATTTAAAGAAATAGCAGGATCTACAAAACAAATATAGTGATAGCAGCACAGATGAACGATATAATTGGAATCTATTTCCCAGCTGATGAACATTAAAAAAACACTGAGAGCCAATCAGAATCCAAATGAGCAGGAGCTGGAGCTTTTAAAGTGGCAGATTACAATAATAAACAATTCATACAGTTGTTATCTTTATAGTTATTATTCTTGGTGTAAATGGGCCTTTACGCTGAAAATAATCATAATTTTAATGGTAAAACATTACAATAACTTTACATTACAGTAATTGGTTAATGAAATGGTGAAAAACTGTCATAGTAAATTTTATTTTTGTTAGTGAAAAAACAAGCCGCCTTATAATTTACAGTGAAAAACCGTAAATTGACATTCCCAGGCACTTCAAATTTAATGGTTTTTCATTGAAATAACTGTTTTTCCTTACTTTCTTATTATGTACATTTGTGTTTTATGTTATATCTTATGTTGTTAAATTAATGTTTATTGCTTTATTTTAGTGTCATGTTTGTTATCAGGACGGTGTTTTATATTTTTTGTGCATTTTTTAATATACAGTATGTCTATACACTGTATATACTTATATATACTGTATTATTAGTATTTACTTTAGCTTGTGGAAAAGCTACGTCATGCATGCTACTGTATTTTTTACGGTAAATTTCTGGCAACTGCATCTGCCAGTTTTTTTTTTTGTTTTTTTTTAACTATACATATCGATACACAAGATTTTTGTGTTAACACTGGTTGGTTGAATGCAAAAAAAAGAAAAAAAGAAACTGTTTTAATAGCAGGCACTGAATGATGTTTAATATTAAGATTCATCTGCAGGAAGTCTGCTAGAACGTTTCCTGTAAACATACGTTTTATTTTGCATTTGTTTTGGGCAGCTGATCGCTGTTGTAACTGATAAATTGTCGGACAGCGCCGTGATTGGTGACCTCCAAAACGCTGCATCACGGGGAGTTCCTGTGTACATCATCCTCAACAAAAGATCCGTGGAAGAGAACTGCTTTTTGCACCGGCTTCAGCATCCAGTGAGTGGATATAGTAAATTAAAATTAATTAAAAATAAATAAATAAATAAACTTACCTTATTTCAGCTAATTGCCAAGACTTAAAAATAAAAGTTGACGAACCATTTTAGGTTCCCAAAGAACCTTTTAGTGAACAGTTTTTAAAAGAACCACTTTTCTTAGTGTGATTAACATTTTAAAACCTTTTGTGGAAAAAAGATGTTTCATGGATGTTAAAAGTTCATCTAAAGAACCTTTATGTTTACATGTTTTAACTTGACATACTAAGAAAAATAAGAAAAATGACAAAAAGACAAAATTAACTAAAATGAAAATGAAAATATTTTAAAAAATATAATAGTATCACAATCATACTCAAATAACACGTAACGAATAATGACTCAGTGTTCTACCTAATTTTGTCCCGGTTTTCATGATAATATTTCAAGCCAGTTATACAACATTTAAACCACAAAACCTCCATGCACACCTTAACAGACTGAACTTTAGGCTGTTCCTCTAAACAAAAGACTCAGACACACCTTAGTGTATAACTCTGCATCTGTTAGCAAATGTTACTCTCCATCACAGAGTACATTTCTCTTTCTGTCTCTGTAAGTATGAATGAGAAAAACTCACAAAGCAGTGATGAACAGGTTCAGCCACATTCGTTTGGTGCAGATGACTGGCGTGTGCGGTTGTGGAATGTTTCAAATCACTCCACATCTCTGAAACTTAACAGGAACTGACCTGTGGTTAAAAACTGAAATTCCTCAAGTTTTCAATGCATTGGAAATCAACCAAACAATCGGTTGACCTATGCATTCAAGAGAAAACATTTGGTTTTTGCAATGTAGTTCACGGTAGTCTCTTCCACATATTCCAGAATATCATGGTGCGTATTCTTGGAGGTAAAACGTACCTGACGCGCGACACTAAGATGGTGGTCGGAGAACTGAAGGACAACTTTGTGTTGGTGGATCTGGAGACGGTGATTTTTGGGAGCTACAGGTAAAGAATGGTTTCATACAGTAATAGAGCTCATAAATCAGCCAAGAAACATGTTAGCTGCAGCTGAAAACTTGCTCAAGGGAACAAGGGTGGGAACCTTCTGGGATTTGAACCAACTTTTGGGTTGCCAGCTCATACCTTTAAAGACTATAAGCCACCCCTACATTACACAGACAATTAGAGAAATTAACAGTTTGTGGGAGCAATTCGTTTGCCTCTTTCACAGCTGTTAATGTATACTTCTGTTAAAAAGTTTTTTTTTTTAATCTCGTGTTCACCAAGGCTGCATTTGTTTGAACAAAAATACTGTAAAACCAGTAATATTATGAAATATCATTACAATTTTAGGTAGTCAAAAATAATCTTCTGTATCAGCTGGTATTATCCAAGTAGATTTGAGGAAGTCTTGATTACATTAAATGTGAATAATTCACATATGAAATTAGACAATAAGCACACAAAAAAGTGAAGGTGCGTGAATACTGTAAAAAGGTAAAAATAGCTGTTTTTTTATTTGAATATATTTTAAAATGTAATTTATTCCTGTGATGCAAAGCTGAGTTTTCAGCATCATTACTCCAGTCTTCAGTGTCACATGATCCTTCAGAAATCATTCTAATATGCTGATTTGCTGCTCAAGAAACATTCTTCTTATTGTCAGTGGTGAAAATGGTTATGCTGTCTGATATTTTTGTTGAAACCATCTTTTTCTCAGGATTCTTTAATGAATAGAAAGTTCAAAAGAACATTTGAAATCTTCTGTAGGCCTATATTATAACCAACTGTTCAATTTAATGCATATTTTCTGAATAAAAGTATTAATTTCTTTAAAAAATCTTACTGACCTCAAACTTTTAAATGGTAGTGTTAATAAAGAGTGACTTGTTCACCTAAAATCATTTACTTTCCGTCATGTTGTTTAAAATCCATGTGATTCCACACATAAACAATGGACTCAAGAACAAAGTAGCACCATAAAACTATCATAAAATTATCCCATATTACTCGTAAGAGATTTTTTTTTTCTTTGCTTTTAAGGCTTTTTTTTTTTAGATTGGAATGATTCTGAAAATATAAAAGTCCAAAAATATATCATATTCAAAGCATGTCGTTGTCTGTCACAAGACAAGTGCGTTATGACGAGACACCATGTTTGAAATATGTGGAAGAATGAGTTTTGAAGTGCACACGAGTCATATGGACTATCTTTATTTATTGTGCTACTTTTTGGGAGTTGTACACCTTCTAAATCCTTTATAATCTCTTGATGTGTTTTCTTTGTCTTGGTCAGTCTTAGCTGGAGCGATGCTCACCTGCACCGTCAGCTCGTCACCGTTTTGAGCGGTCGAGTGGTTGAATCTTTCGACCGTGAGTTTCGGATCCTCTACGCTGTCTCGCTCCCAATCCCGGACGCGTGGAAAACAGGAAAACCAGTTACCGAGCCCAAAACATTTAAAAAACTACAGCCATTGAACATTAATAGAGTTGAACTCACAGAATTCGTCTCTAGTCCTCCACCTCCACCTACAGACAGCCCTCTGGACTGGGAGACGATGGGGGTCATCCAGAGATTCCCAGACAGCCCTCTGAGTCAACCTGAAGCTGCTGAGGTGCCGTTTCATCATCGACACCTTCTGGAAAGACATCCGGGAAGATGGGAGTCTCCCTACAATGACTATAACAGCAGACTTATGCCTGGGTATCAAGAGGATGGCAAGTAAGTAAATCATACACAGTCATTACATTATAAGTGATGGTCTCACAATCACTTAAAGGGATAGTTCACCCAAAAATGAAAATTCTGTCATTAATTACTCACCCTCATGTCGTTCCCATCCGTAATACCTTCTTTCATCTTCAGAACACAAATTAAGATATTTTTGATGAAATCCGAGAGCTTTCTGGTCCTCCATAGACAGCAATACATTCAAGGCCCAGAAAGGTAGTAAGAACATCGCTAAAATAGTCCATATGACATCAGTGATTCAATCGTAATGTTATGAAGCTACAAGAATACTTTCTGTGTGCAAAGAAAACTTAAATAACAACTTTATTCAGCAATTCTTCTCCTCTGCGTCACGTTAAGGTGCCATTTTGGAGGGTATCACGACGCATTGTTTACATGCAGGAAAATCGTAATACTCTCCAAAATGGCACCCTAGCATGACGCAGAGGAGAAGAATTGCTGAATAAAGTTATTTTAGTTTTCTTTGCGCACAAAAAATATTCTCGTAGCTACATAAAATTATGGTCAAACCACTGATGTCACATGGACTATTTTAATGATGTTCTTACTACGTTTCTGGGCTATAAAACCTTTCAGTTGCGTTACTGCAGGGTCAGAAAGCTCTCGGATTTCATCAAAAATATCTTCATTTGTGTTCCGAAGATGAACGAAGGTCTTACGGGTTTGGAACGACATGAGGATGAGTAATTAATGACAGAAAACTACAAAACAACTATTTTAAACAGCCTTTGAACAGGTTAATTTACATAAATTACCACCAATTTAACTAGAAATCGGCATTAATTTTTGTAGCTGGCCTGTCGGTGCCGATAGCCTTGTGGAGCACACACCGACATACAGCACCGTTGCGCTACAGGTGTCCCCAGACTCGAAGACCTTTCTCGATCCCGTCCCCCTTCTCTCTCCCACTTCACTTCCTGTCAGCTCTGATCTGCTTTGTCATAAAAAAGGCAAAAATAAATCTTTAAAAAAAATTACAGCTGACCTGAAAGTGTTATGATAATATAATTTGACTAAATGTAAAATTATTTTGTGATATTGTTCCACAAAAAGACATAAAATACAATGTAGACATCACTGTCTTAAACTTTTACAAATTTGTTAGATTTGTTGTTCTAAAAGTCAGTATTCATGCTTTCATGTGTTCAAGGTTTTAAAGTGCAGAAGTGTGAATGAAATGAAGAAAAACAAAAAGATCATACCATAACTGTGTGAAATGATGTGAAGCTCAGATTTGATTTGAATACAGTTGTTTCTGCAATGTATGACTCCATATAGTTTAACATAGTGTCAGGGGTGATTCTAGGATTTTTATTTTAGGGGGGCTCAGCCCCCAGTGAGGACATATATA
>JAFVLL020022157.1:0-33751 GCA_021397915.2 Tor tambroides
CTCACGAAGACTCTCACCGTTCCTGTGTGCTTCTCACGTTTGAAATAAACACAAAGTTTTATACTTACCTCCTGTGTCCGACCCGTTCCATTACACTTGTTTCTTAAAAAAACAAAACAAAACCTTGCTACGTGTACAGTGTTAGGCTAAACGAGACTTCATAGTGTTTGCATGTTGTTGCTCTTTTGTTGGTTTTGATTGCTTCTGTTGTCCTAATTTGTAAGTCGCTTTGGATAAAAGCGTCTGCTAAATGACTAAATGTAAATGTAAATTTCACTTTGATGAATTGTATTTTTTTTTCATATTTGTGAATGCATTGAGAAAAAGTTCATCTTGATGTAATAGCTTTGTGCTCTTGTGTTGTGAACTTAAGTTCTGTTCCTATTTCTTGTTTCCCCTGATTGTTTGCACCTGTGTCTTGTTAGTCTGTTACCCCTGTTAGAATATGCAGCCCTTGTGTTTCTTGTTGAGACTGTCCTTTATTGGATGTTACATCACTTGTGCTTATTTCTGTTACTCAGTCCTTGGGTTTTCTAGTTTCCTTACTTTTGGTATTATTTAATAAACACTGCATTTGGATCCTGCTATCTTCTGTCTCTGAGTTTGCCTCACATGATGTTTGTGAGATGAAATTGAAATGAAACTTACATTTAAAAAGTATGTTTAACAGTCATTAAATACCATCCTAAGTTGTTTTGCACCCATGTTTTGTTTATCTATAATTTGTTTACATTTGTTTAATGAATAATCTACAATCAGTTGCTCAGTATAATCTAAAATTTATGTCTCATAAAAAACTGTAAAAATATGTGTCCGTAGAATTCCTTTATTGGCAAATAAGAATATGAAATGAATTGTGTTGCTGCTTTTCTGATGGACAGCTGCAGTGTCTTATACTTTACAGCAGGTGACAGTGTGTGTACTCATGAGTGTGTGTGTGTGTGTGTGTGTGCGTTTTAGGTGACCATTCTACGAGGAAAGGACGGCTTTGGCTTCACCATCTGCTCTGACTCGCCTGTTCGTATACAAGCAGTCGATCCAGGCAAGAACTGTTCCGTGTCTGGTGTGTGTGTGCTTGCATTTTTGCCAGAGGATACTGGTGAACTGAAGGCTCGGCATGTGTGGTATTTCTGGATCATGGATCATTAATCGTCATGGTCAAATATGGGTCACTGTGTGTGTGTGTGAGACTCACAGCTGGTTAACACTCACTGTTATGTCACTATTTAAAGTGTCAGAATGTCACCTGTGTACTGGATGCAGTCACATAGCTTGTGTGTGAATGTGTTTGAGTATCTGTTAGGCCACATGAGTCACAGCTGATTAACACATTGTTACAGTAATGTCATTATCGTGTGTATGTGTTTCTTCTCTCAGGTGGTCCAGCGGATCAGGCCGGTTTGCAGCAGTCAGACACTGTGTTGCAGTTAAATGGTCAACCCGTCAAACACTGGAAGTGTGTAGATCTTGCACATGCTATTAGGTACAAATAACACTCTTTATATTTGGAGCATAGACCACAGAGTATTTTGTGTATGTTGTAATGTATGTTTTGATAATACAGTGAATGAAATACTTTACATAGGAAATATCCTTTTCAATTATTTTCTCTCTACCACTTCATAGTAAGGTTGCATTAGTTAACATCTACTAATGTTTTCTTAGTTAACACTAACTATGATAAATACATGTTTTAAAAGTGTTTTTGGTAACACTTTACTTAAAGCCTTTATGCATAATGCAATATAAAGGTATTCATAATAGATTGTAATGCATTATATCTTTTGATAAATAATTGTAACCAAAGTTAAAATCCATTGTAATATCTGAAGGTTTGTTTGTCATGTTTTTTAAATGAATTCTACTTTCTAAAGGTGTAATAATGAATGTATAAGAATTATAATGTATTATAACTGTGGTTATAATTATTCATGAGATCATACAATGCATTATAAGCTACATTATAAGGCATAATTAATGCACTAAAACTACTTTTATAATGTGTTATATTTAAAGTGTTACTGTGTCTATTCATTGTTGGTCCATGTAAGCTAATGTAGTTAACAAATGGAACCTTATTGTAAAGTGTTTGTTTGTTTGTTTGTTTATTTATAATAATAATAATAATAATAATAATAATAATTATTATTATTATTACTATTATAGAATTTCATGGATGCAAACCAAAATGTAAAATTATTCATAACACAGTTATTCATAAGCTATGTATGCCCAACAAAAACAAAACAGCTTTACTTTATGTAACACTTGAGTTAAAACAAGAGATTAAAGGCATTAAAACTATCTAAAAGGAATAGTTCTGTTTTCTGATCATATTATCTACATTCTAAGCTCTTGAAAAATAGCTGATATGCATGCTTCTCAGTTGAATTCTATATTAATAGAATTGAGGCACTAGTTTGGCAACCATTAACAACTAAACTCTGTTTTTGTATTAATAACACTCTTAAGGCCCTGGGTCTGTATTCACAAAACATTTTATCTTACCACTAAGAGTTCTCCTAAATAGCAGTAAAAGTTTTTAGCTAAACGTTTTCTCTTAAAACCTATCCAAAAAGCTGCTGAGACAAACTTTACTAAGGAAAAGAGAGAAGTTTTAAGTTAAGAGTAAGGGCGGGGTTGACCTCGTTGCTATGGATGATGTCAGCATACTTGTTAACTATGCACACAGTGATTGGCTGATAGGGGAGGGGTCTCTGTCAGAGATTTATTCATAGAAATATTGTAGAGCACGACATTACATTTACATTCATTTATTTAGCAGATGCTTTTATCCAAAGCGACTTACAAATGAGGACAATGGAAGCAAACAAAATCAACAAAAGAGCAATAATATGTAAGTGCTATGACAAGTCTGTTAGCCTAACGCAGTACATGTAGCAAAGTTATCATTATGTTGCCATATCTAAATAAAGGTTTAAAAATAATGTTAATTGCCACATTCAAATGAAGATTTTAAAATGCAGGCTAAGTGTCACTAATTAAACAAGTATATGTTCAGCTAATTGTCAGCCTCTTACATGTATGCTTCTCGTAGCGGATATGCATATAAACAGCCTTTTAATTAACACTGTAGAAAAATCATGGCTGATAGTAAAACATGCAAACGTAAAATAAAACCGAATGTTTCTAAAATGCTTACGTTCCGAGGCAGATTGCTGGCAACAGCCATTTTAGGATAGTTGTGAGTTGGTCTTAGTGACTTAGGAGTCCTCTTCACTACTCCTAACATTTCACAGATTTAGGAGCTAGTTTTAGCACTAAAACGCTTTGTGAAATACTCTTAGAGCAAAAATTTAGGAGTCCTAAATTTAGGACTGACAAGCCCATTATTTTTAAGATTTTCTCCTAAATCGGCGAGTTATGAGCTACTTTTAGCCTTAAGATGTTTTGTGAATACGGGCCCTGATATACTTAAAGTCTGCAGGAAATCAAAATTTGCACTATTTACTTTGTTAGAGTACATTGCTAGATTAGAGGTGAACAATCAATCCGTGCAAGTTAATTCACTGAAAAAAAAAATGTTTGTCTTGGTATCCTTTAATTAAAATCTGAACATTTGCTTCTGCTCTGAAATGGCTTTCCTTCTTTGATGCCATCAGTTTGACGGCTTGGGCAGAATATCTTTAACCACTCCCCTGCAATCGTTAGTTTGCAGTGAACGAGAGATGGAGAGGAGGTGAAATAAAACCTCGCCCTCTACTCAATATTCCGTTTCAGTTGGAAATACATCACAATACTGAAAAAAAATCAGCAGCATTTTCCAGTTCACACAGACTTTAAAGTGAAATCAGAGAACAAACTGACGTCATTTAGTACAAAATTAAGTTGAAGTTCATTTGGAGTTCACTTCAGCCCATAAAGTTTTTTTAATCCTTTGTGTAGGGGTAAAAAGAACTTCGAAATACCTTTGCAGCCGTATACTGTTAGCGAACATCCCAACACTACCGACACTGATGAAAGCACTGATTAGATGAATATATTAATATGTGCTGCATGCTTTCCTCTTAATTGTAAAATAATCACACAACAAAAATGACAGCAGTGAGAAAACAGCAGTTAAGAAAATTTGATCATAGTGATGTGGATGTTTATACAATAGATTGCTTTAGCAAGCAGCTTTACAGTATTACAGCTTTGTCAGTATTGCTTTAAATTAAAATTACGACTTCAATTTCTACTATAATTTAGCTCTCCAGTGTTTGTTTTTACTCACAAATGTCCAGCCTTCATGGACTGAAGATTTCCATGTCAAAGAAGGCGGAGCCCCAGAGCCACACCTACTTATTACCAAATTGCCACAGACCAATGGTGTTTACCAGCATGAGCAAATCTTTCTGGAAACTTCACTTTGGCAAGCTGTATCAAACACCTAGAATGAACTCCAAACGAACTTTGTTTCTGATTTTGAAACAGCTTGCCAAAGCGAAAGTTTACGGAATAGTTCACTCTGGCTGGTAAGCACCTTCCGTGGCGATTACCTGTGGCTCCGCCTTCTTTGACATGGAAATCTTCCAAGCTAAGGCAGTGCAAATAAACAAACTCTGTAATTGTGAGTCAGTTTATATTTGCTTCTGTTTCTCCTCTTGATCTTTTACCTTTCACTTTCTCCAGAAATAGCCTCAGTGAGATCAGAGTGGTAGTTTGGCGTACAGGACCACCTGTTAAGACCAAATTCGAAGGGCTGATCCATCATCCTTCTTACAAGTCTTCTAACTATGACACTCCAGTTTCCCCGGCTAAAGCCAAGAGGGGGGACAAAACGCCACCGCTTCCGCCTCTGCCTGCACATCACCGCACCAGCCATAGGACTGTAGTCAACGGCTCAGAGGGAGTGGGTGGTGGAGGGAGTGGAGCGGGAATCCTGTGGGGAGAACGGAGGACTGCAGTAGATGGCAAGACAAGTACTCAGACTCTTAGAGGGACGCGTGTAAAAGCATCAAACGGGGACAATTATATCATCCTGTCACCTATTAACCCTGGAAGCCAGGTAGACAAAAGCATTGTTCATCAGTGTGGGATCTCATGGCTGCTTAATGTCTCAATATGATGTCAAAATGTGATCAGAGATTTCCATGTGTTATGTGTAAATGTCTGCTATGTGAAAAGACATGGAAAGCCTGACAACCGTATTTTTAATTTATAACTATATTTTCTGTACGAATGAAAATGCTGCCAGTGTAAAAGCACAACACAGTATGGTGTGAAAAAGGCTAAGCTTATTGATCTTGATTTACTAAAGTATTGAGAAAATGCCACATTATCTTAAAGTGTAATTTGTCTCAGTGTCTTCACTAATTAACTCTTCTAAATTTTCAGGCATTGGGCTCTATCTATGGAGACAAGCACAGAACATTAAGTAAGTCCCCTAATGGCTTCCTAGTACATTTTCTATAAATGGTGTATTGCAGTGGCTAAGACTCAGGGTTTTGGAAAGTTACTAGTTTGGGTTCTACAAAAAAAGGACTGGAAGTTATCACCATTGTGCCCTTGATCCTAGGTTAATGTGTTGACACATTAGATTAAATGATTTATGTATGCCACCATTACTTGACTCATTGATGACCTCAACTACCTAGTGAGAGCCGATGCTTGGATATGGTTGAGACTTTCAAGTCCTTGAACATAGAGGGAATTATCAAAAAGATGCAAACACATTTGCAAAATAAAGTACACTAGGTTCTCATCTGAGGAAGAATACAAAGTAAAAACCATTTCAGCACACAAAATTGTTTAACCATCAAGGAGGCTGGAAAGCTGTCCAAATAGTGTCCAAGACTGCATGGGACAGCCCCTGAAAATCTAGGGAGACTCGCTCAAGGGCTTTACGTGGAGCTTCCACCTCTCTGGCTGTGGATTCACAGCACTAATGAATGGGAAGGAACACATGCTTGCATCTCAATGACCATTTGTGGGCCAGAGCATCTACTTCTAAAAGAGCCATAGTTATAGAGTACTAGAGAAAATATGTCTCTGGGGATGTAAACAGGGTCACCTCTGCTTTCTAAATATGTCCCAAATCCTCAGAACCTTCTAAGGATGAAGCCTTCATCTCCTAAAGAAAGAGAACATACTCCAGAATAGAACACGATCTGAACAGACAGCAAAGCAGTGAATCAGAATCTGGTGCAAACAAATTCCCCCTTGGCGATTTATGTATGCCACCATTGCCGTGCAATCCATTCGGATCAGGACATGAAAGTCCTGTATGTCTGCATAAAAACTCTTGAGAGCCAGGAGGACTGCAAACAGCTCTAGGCAATTTATGTGCCACTGAGTGTGAGCACCTGTCCAGGTGTCAAATACTGCACAGGACTCCCTAGCCCGAGCTTGATGCGACAGGCGTGATGACTTTGCACTTGCACTTTATCTAGCTTCTCTGCTCCTTCGGGGAGAAGTTTCAAAAAGTGTTTCATCTGACGGCGAACATCCATAGAAACTTGGAGCCCGAGGTGGAGTACAGGTCCCAGCAGACAAACTCAACAGATAAGGCCACTTCATAAGGAGAGGATGACGCAAGGTTTGGGTCATGACAATTCATCCCAATACTCCTCACGCTCCTTTTCCATCACTTGCTTGTGCTGTAAATTAGGAGCCACAGAGGTTGAATATTAGAAGGGGAATTGATTGGACTCCTGCTTCAACTTCTAGATTCAAGATTCTGAGCTTTGATGAGTGCTGCCACTAAAATGAATGCTGTACTCGCTACTGCAATTATAGATTGAGCGAGATAAAGCTTAAATAGTGGGTGGAGCTGCCAATGAATTGGTGTGGTGTTATAAGGCTTAAGAAATTGTCACTCCTGACATACCATGAAAGTGAACTTGAGAGCACTTTGAAAACTGCTGTAAACAATTTTTGTGCCATTAGTGCGTTGTAATCAGGGGAGTTTCTTGCCTTTAATCATTTCTGGGGCACTGGCACCTTTTCCAAAAGTGTCCCCGTATTTTGATATTCTTTTTTTATATACTGACGTGGATATATGGATATAAAATCTCTTTACCTTTAATAGAATTGTTCACAGGCTGCATGCACAATAAAGATCTTCTATATCACTGATGAAAAAATAGAAGACATTTCCAAGTTTCCTAAAATTAGGTAAATATTCACCCTATCAGTGCACTTTTTGTTTACTGTTTTACAAATTATCCCATAACTATTTTGATGTGAGAAACCACAGGAAATGATTCAGTGTGTGAACTGAATCACAAACAATTTCAGATGTTTTTGCAAAGGCGTTCGACTGATAAGATCAGAAGGGTGATTCATTAGCAAATCTGGAATCGATTGATTATTGACAGCTGACACAACATGACTGCTGAAATGCTGTCAGAAAATTGCTTCTCAGGTCGTTATATGGTAATCTCCATTGACAGACAAGGATTTAACAGTAATATTATACTAGGGCACAGCAGTATTTGCCACAGTAAAAAGGGGCTGGAGAAAACAAATAGGTTTTACATTCCTTTCATCTTTCATTGTTTTAGAAAAAATTCCATGCAAAACTCACATTATTGGCAGAGAGATGTGTTGAAGTTTTCATCAGGTAACCTGTTTACAGGGTCTAGGGTTATCATGTTTGCTCTTTTATACTAAGGGAAACCACAGAAATAGCATTTTATTTATCTATCTGTTATCTAACTAAAATCTCACCTTACTTTCAACTAGGTGGCCAGAAGTTCCCCACACCTCAGGCATCTGTTCCACCCCCTCCGACTGCTAATGCCCAGTCAGCCCCTGGACTGGCAAGCAGAACATGTTTCCTGCGTCGCTCTGCCAACAGCAAATCCAAAACACAGCACAGCGTAAATTACCAACAGAACTTTGCCAACTACCAGAACTGCACCATTGTGAGGTCACACATGCCTCATGCCAACTATGGTACCTACGTTAAAGTGACACCCAAAATCCTTATCTTCCCCATCTTTGTGCAGGTAAATCTCCCATATCTTCAAAATAAGTACAAGCATTAAATAAAAAGAACTGCTGAGATCTAGTAGTGATCTATTCTGAGATTCTTCTAACCACAAAATGGTTTGCTTGTTTTGCTGCTTGACCCAGATTTTGCATTGGACGTTAAATGGCAGCCCAACAAAGTACAAAACTTGTTTATAGAGTTTTAAAAAGTATTTCATAAACCTAAAATTCTTTAATATTTCCATGAGCTGCATATAGGACCAACAGTACAAAGAGTTATTAATAGGAACACTGACAATTTTAGTTTCTAATGTAAACATGTGTAAATGTTTGCTCTCTGCAGCCAATCATTCACCACAAAAACACAAACCATGTTTATCCTCATTGCAAGTGAATCAGTATTTAATGTAGTATTTTTTTTATGATTTTTGTAGATAAACAGCATGTCACGCAACCAGTCTGATGTAGTCTATGTACTTACAAACACACTTTTTAGAAATTGCAAGTTACAGTGTACTATTTCAGAGAATAATGTCATAAGAGATGGTATGTTTAGTATGTGGGTTAAGTACTCTGTAAAGAGTAGTACTGCAGGGTTAGTAGTGATTGTGTTACTTCTATTACCTTCTTTACACATGGAGGCAATAATATACAGCAAATGTTATATGTTAAGACAAAAGTGGCTTAACTTGTAATCTGATTCAGAGTCTGTTTCTTTCTCTTCTGAAGCCTGTAGATCTGTGTAACCCAACCAGAACACTGATGATCTCTGAAGAAATGATTTTATATGAGAGCAAGCATTTTTCTATCAAGGTAAGAGATGCTCTGCATATTGCGAATGTGCATTAAGGGCATTTCATGCTTGAAATCATTATCAGGACCATTCTAAATGTAGTACAATTTTATAACTTTATAAATGGTATCAAAGAATTTTTTACTGGTTTGAACTTTATGGATAATTTCATATTTATCTCTCTTTTCCCATTTTGACTGTCCAGTGTAAACTACTTGTACTCTCTTCTGTCCCTACTTGAAAAAAGAATTAGTGTCTTTCTTTTTGATGTGCTGGGTCTCTCTTGTATAGTTTTACTTTAAAGCTTTATTGGTGTGAAAGTCAGAATTGAAAATATCGCGTGAATGCATTGCAGCATTCAAAACAAAGCATATTCAGCACTTACAGTATAGTGGCAAAATAGACATGAAAGTACAGTTGAAAATATAAAATGGAAAATGAATAAAGTGATAAAGTAATGCAGAAAATGAGGAAAAAAAAGACATGGAAAAAGATAAAAAGGAAATAAATAAGAATGAAAATTAAAACGTAATAATTTAAACTTGGTAGTGTAGTTGGTACAGTTACACTATGTGTACACTGTGTGTATTCAATATCTGTTCCAATATCTTTGACACAGTTTAAGGGACATTTTATCATGCTTTCACTTGTCAAGATGATTCACAAATCATGCCTAACTTGAGGCATTCACTTCAGTGGAAATTCATGATTACTCAACAGTTTATATTTCAAATGTAATTCACTTCTTTGCAACAATCATGTTTCGAGCTGCACTGCAGTCCAATTTATAAACTGACATTAAATCAAATCATGTAGAGCAAAATTACTTGCTGCAGAATGATGAACAAAATGAAAATAAAATCTAAAAACCTTTCTCACTTAGTCCATAAATATGGAATCGGCTCAAACTGAATTGTTTTCTGTTTAAAATACATATAGATAGCTGGAGTCCTCAATAGACACAGCAAATAAATCTTATTTATTGCATGTAAAACACATATTGTTCATGTGAATCCTGTGAGAGGACTCAGAGAGCACTAACATTGGCTGTTGCTATGATACACAGACCACAGGGCATCAAGAGTTTCAAGGAAGATCAAGGAAAAGAACAGGAGGGATATACAAAGGGGATCTGAGAAAAAAAGGAAGGAAAGAAAAGACAAAAATACATGTAGGACATAAAAGCTGCATACATACTAATTATAATTATAATTTTGTGATAACGTATGTAATATATTATGAAGTAATAATCTATTACAGCATTTAACCTCTTTGTTTATAAAGCAAACTGCTGTAGTAGAATTACTGTAGATACACTGTAATATAACATCACACTGAATTACATGTCCTTTATAAACCTCACTAAGTTATTTCATGTTAACTACCCAAAATAAATCAGTATATATATTTTATATGACTAAAACATGACCTCATGAATTACAAAATGCTTGTGAAAATTTAATTAAGGAGGCAAAGTCCTTTCAACAAGGCCATCAACCTAATTTATGAGCTCTGTAATCCATCATACCTTTTGTTGTTTAATCTGTAAACTAATGTAACCTCCTAACTGGAGTCACACAAACTGAGGAATGTATGACTTTGTAAGTTAACAAACCAGAACACAAAAGATACATGAGAAGGCAAATGGATTAATGTGAGGGAATAAAGAAATGTTATATAACCTTTACCCAGAAGGCTTCTCAAGCCAAGAATGGTATTGCATAGAGAGAAGATCCGAAAATTTCACACTGAGGAGTAAGTGAGTGTTTTATAATCCTTACCAAGGGCCAAACTCTGACTTTCATTTACTGATACAGCTGGCAGGCTACATTACATGTGCTGATGAAAGAAAGACCAGAGTCAGCATCTGGCCAGAGTGCTTCTGTCACCTGAGGAGGCACACACAGTATTTTTGTTCCATGCCCTTTGTGGACATTACAGAGTGAAGAAAAATCAGCATGCTGTAATCAGCAGATTTTACCGGTCTGGAATGGAGCAGGACATCAAGATTTGGATAAGTCAAATGTCATATAGCTCAGATCTTGAAGTCCTAAACACAGTCCCATTTTCTGTTCTTTCATTGTGGTAAGTTAGACTCTTAGGCTCATGATATCATGTTAAAATGTTCATACCGGATATATCTCATCTTGTATGTACTTTCAGTTTAAGGCTGAATTTTCTAATGTAACAATTTTCACAACAACAACCATCATGCGGTAAAACAATAAACCCACTAATCTGGAGAAAAAATCTCAAAGAAAGAGCATAGGCCTTGCCCAAAAAGTCTCTCCTTGACCATCTAGGAGTCTTTCCTCCTGACTCATGTCACTAATAATATCTTAAGTGCCACATATAATTTAGCTTGTGAATCCATTTCTGTCTGTTACTGACGTATGAACGTGACTAAGAGATCTACACTACACTATTTATTATAAGAGAGCAGTAGGCGGCCAAATTAAATGTATTATTTGGTACTATATAAAACATTCTTTTTTATGTGAAGTAAGTTTAAATGTAGTACGTCTTTATTATGTGAGGGTCCTGTCACTTTGCTTGGTCTAGTCCTTTAGTTCATGTTTGTGAATTGTTACCTGCCTAACCTTGCATGCCACCTGAGTTCTTCAGAAATGAATAAAGCTACACAACCTTTTTATTTTTTAAGTGTTCTGTGCATGACAATGTCACAAGCCCGTGATTGTCCCTTTATTTTCAAAAGATGACCTTTCAGAGCTCTGTCGTACTTGTGGTGAGCAACGTACGAAACTGATCAATGGGTGGGCAAATCATGCCCTAGCAGGAGTAGTTGTTCTCCTGAAACATGCCATTAACTAGCAGGCTGTAGAGAGTGGTTCCCCTGGGACTGTGTGGGCAGACCCTCTGAGTCTGGTAGATACTGCTGCCCTGTATGAACATTGTTTGTAAAACATGCTTGTATTGATTGTTTTGTATACTTCTGACAATTTGAAGAAGCCTGTAACCATGGTCAGACAACAATGTTTCTCAGTTTTTTTTAACCATTTCCCAGATAATTTGTAAAAACTGTACTTAAGTACGCTGTGTCTTTAAAATGTAAAACAATTTATTTTTTATTTAAGACTTTTGCACATCACATAGACATAATAGTGGACTGTTGACAAGCACGGACTGCAATCAACTTACTGTTCATTACCCAAAAGACAATATATATTTAAATGCAACTTCCAGGAAGTTTAACAAGACTCAGTTTAAACAAAAATATTAATTGATTATCTTCAGCAGTCTTTGGGTGAATTGTGAAGATAAGTTAATCATGGCTGCATGTATCACATATATTGTATATGACTCCAAATGTTCTTTTGAAACATCTGCATTTGATCCTTTTTTACTGAATTCACACACTCTCTCTCATGCTCTCTCTCTAGGTAACAATCTTTATATACTCAGACCTAATGTTGGTGACCAGAGAGGATGAACTGGGACGATGTAATGTCCTGCAAAACCCACTGTACCTTAGACAGCTGCATCTACGGGATGGTGAGTGACGACAACACACACATTCACACAAATGCACAAACATTTTTTTCCATGTTTAAGGTAAAACTGCCCAAATTATTAATCAAGTACATACAAAATCAGTGTTCTCAATGTTCGCAGAGAAAAAAAATCCATCATTGATTGATTTGTTCTTGTGTTTGCATCATGTCAGTAAACACAGAGGAAAGTCCAGATACAACATTGTGTGTGGTTACTGAATTGTGGTCATAGCTTGTTGCTGCAATAGTGTTCTTGTGCAGAATTTGTAAAAGTCATCTAATGCAGTGGTTCTCAACAGTGACTCCTGGAGCCTCCCAACAGTGCACATTTTATATATTTTATTAAACAACCTTCTTAACACACCTGATTCAGGTCAGCTGAATCTGAATATCCAACATTTGTGGTATTGTAGTCTTTTTCAGTCTGTAATCAAAAAGAGAAAGTGACAGAGCCCATTGTGTGTGCCGTGTGGTGATGTTCAGGAAAGAGATGTTCTGACTTTTATGGACTCAGATCCCCAGGTTGAGCATCACTATAGAAACAAGCACTTCCTGTCACCCACCCACCCTCCAAACAAAGACAGGTGTGGAAAATGACACACATAAGTGCATTCACCGTGAACAGGGACAGAACAATATCTCCAGAGAACCAAGAGAAACATTTTATTAGTAGTCCAAATTCAGTCTGTGTCACAAGTGCACATGTTTTTTTTTTTTACATTGTGTATAACACAAAATTAGTATTCTGTTATAGAGCATAATATACAATCAGTTTATGTCTCATATACTTTAGTCTATAACTCATTTTACAAATCTCCTGAAAGAATTTTTTGTTTAATTTTCTATGAATGAGCATCTTTTTAAAGAAAATTTGTGTAGTGTAGCTGAAAAGTGAAAAAAAGTGATGAAAATGTGTAAAAATATCTGTTTATTCAGTTATTCTTATTTATCTTCTAACAAGAAGTTCAAAGTGTTGTACAGTAAAAATCATGAACATGAATTAAAAAAAATGTAGAACGTAGAAAATAGTACCTCTTTAAGGGAATGACAATGGAGTGGAATTTCTGCATGTAACAGTGGTAGAAGTTAAGAGAAGTTAAGCATTGCAACCCTTTCACACCCTTGGGACCGTCGATGTAGTCCATGCATTGTACAGAAGATTGGCAATGTATGGGCAATGTACTATATCATCAAAGATGATGGAGTACCAACTAGACATGGTGAATGTGCTCAGTCAGGTTCAAGGAGTAGAAAAGATTTTTGAGTGTGTAGATGAGAAATCTGTGGAAGTACTCAAGGTCTTTGTTGCAAATACGAATTAAGTTGTAGGTGCACCTTAAGTCAAGCTTTGTTAAGATCTTGGCTCTCCTCAGGATCTTAATGGAGACAGAAACCAAGGACAGAGGATAACAAATTTAATGGTGTTGTTGTTGAGGGAGAGACATTCAGTGTATGGTCTCAATCCATCATCTTTCTGCTGGAGTGCCTTGTAAATATATTCCTCTATGGCCTTTGTTCTGGCAAAGAGGCAGGCAGAAGTCAGATGGACCAGTGAGGAGGTACAAGGCTCGTTGTGGATTTAAGACATTGCGGAAGGTGGAGTACTAATAGAGATCTTTGATCAACAGTGGAACTGTTAATGAAAGTGATGAAGACAAGTAGAACAGGTAGACAAACTGAAGAAGGCTGACAATGCTGAGAGAGAGAGAGAGAGAGAGAGACAGAAACAGAAATATCAATCTCCCCAGAAGCCCAGGAAAGAATGAGAGCATGTTAAACTTGCCAAGATCAACCAACGATGTTGGAGATGGAGCCCTCAAGGATGAGGAGTAGATAGAATTTTGTATGAAGGGCACCAATTTGCAAGATGAGGGGTTCTGATTATTTAAAATTAAATATTTTTTTAAATTATATATATATAAAAAAAATCATAATAATAAAAACAACAGTTATGTCGCAACTCTGGTACAGCGATATTACTCAGTATGAAGTGGGATATACATATGAAAGATGTGGCATTATTTGCCTACCAGATAATAACTGAATGACAAGATGAATGCAGTGTCTTAAAATCCTGTGAAAGTTAAGGATATTCAATGAAAATAGTGTCCAGTGTTTTACAAATAACTGAAACATATGCATAAAATTGTTGCTTTCTGCACGGCAAGTCGCGCTGGCTGGCGTTGTTCATAGGTCAGGCATCGACCAATAAAATGTCTTCACTTACACCCCAGCCCCGCCCTCGGCTCTGTTCTCTCACGTCTGCATTTACAAGTGCACAAGTGACTTTTGTTACAGGAATATCACAAAAGGAGTAACAAAAGTCAAAGCGCTAGGATTTGAAGTTGTACTGCCAGATCTGAGAGGTTGTAAGTGCCGACTTGAGGTTGTACAGCGAAACTGAAGAAAAGTGCAAAAGTAAATGTCGTACACATTTGTGTCTGTCATTTTGTTTATGTGAATGTCATTCTGCACATTTGTAGCTATTAATTTGCAACTTCGAATTCAAAACACAGGTGTTTTGATTATTGTCTGTGTATGCAAATCGAAAGATTCAGATTTTCAGATCAGAGCTGTGAGTGTAAATTTCAGCTTACAAATACGAATGTTAATATGACAAGTTCTCACATTCAAATCAACAACCTCTTGAGTTTAGCTACTGATTTACCTTCATAGTAGTGGTGGATGAGCACAGCAGACAATAGGTAAAACACAGCAGTGGATGGCAGGGAAAAGATGAATGTCATAAGTATCTTAAAAACAATAAATAAAGATGCATGAGTATTAACACAATGATAAAGTATAAACGAGAGGAAGATTATGAAGATAGAATACTGCAGAAAGTACTATTTTAAATAGTCCTAGCTGTAGACTAGACAATGTGGTATTGAAGGCGTCCACGATTGTCTGAGTAATAGCTGACAGGTGTATATGTGGTTAGAAATCAAGGGAGAATGAGCAGAGAGTGGGAGGAGGCTGGGAGTCTGATGGAGGTGCAACAAAAAATTCTCCATCTGTTTGCTCTTTTTACACATTATTGATGCTCAATAATGTGTAAAAAGAGGCTGTAAAATGTGGTACCAGTGTATGTTCCACATGTTCTTCAGAATGACAATGGCTAAATCCTGTTTTATAAAATATTTTTGAAATATTTTGTTTAACTCCACAATGTTTTTATTTTATTTTATTATCTCCTGTGTTTTGAATGAATGAATGAATGATGCATTTATATAGTGCTTTTATTGTGTATTGCCATACACCCAAAGCGCTTTACAAGGGGGGGGGGGGGGGGGCTCTCCTCAACCACCTGGATGAAGCGACGGCAGCCACAGCACAATGGCGCCAGTGCGCTCACCACACACCAGTTACAGGTGGAGAGGAGAGAGAGATAGAGCCAATCAAGTGGATGGGGATTATTAGGAGGCCATGATTGACAAGGGCCAGTGGAGGGAATTTGGCCAGGACACCGGGGGTTACACCCCTACTCTTTACGAGAAGTGCAATGGGATTTTTAAAGACCACAGAGAGTCAGGACCTCGGTTTAATGTCTCATCCAAAGGACGGTGCTTTTTATAGTGTAGTGTCCCCGTCACTATACTGGGGCATTAGGACCCACACAGACCACAGGGTGAGCAGCCCCTGCTGGCCTCAGTAACACCTCTTCCAACAGCCTAGGTTAACAACCTAGGTTCCCAGGAGGTCTCCCATCCAGGTACTGACCAGGCTCAACCCTGCTTAGCTTCAGTGGGCAACCAGTCTTGGGCTGCAGGGTGATGTGGCTGTGGTTTTAACATGATGCTTTTGTTTTCTTCCTTCAGTGTGGGAAGGTAGGGGAAAGGATGTTATAATGAAAACCGTTCTGCTGAAACTTACAGTATATGTCACTAATATGCTCATAACTAAGCCAAAATACGTTAATGACATAGCACACTCTGAAATTGTCAGAGAGCAAAGAGTGACATCTGCTGTTGAATTTAGATATTTATTTTAAACTATAATGGTCACACTCTTAAAGCATTTTGTTTACCAATATTTAATGTGATATGCAATGGAGGAATAAAATCATTTGGAATGAAGCATTTTTTTTTTAAATGAATTCTTTACACCATGCTTTCCCAACAGAAACCTTTACCATAAAATATTAACTTGAAGTAACTTGAGGAGAAGAGTGGGTTGTCACACTTTTTATTTCAGCGAATTCCAGTGATTCTCACTGTATGCCAATTTATTTTTAGGCATATTGACATATTGACACTGAGCATATACCTTATCCATATACTCTATATTCTTCAGACTGTAATTCTGACAGATTGTCTAGGATGAAGAATAACAGTTTTGAAAAAAATATTATTGCTTAGGTTGTTGCCCTGTCTTTACTTAGGTGACTTAACAAGAGTATAGCCGTAAAGTTAATGGGGATAGCATTGCTCAGATTATTTCCTCTTTGAACGGTTTTATAAGAAGTGGTTGACTTCATGCCGATATCCTAAAACAACTAGTACAAATGCATGCTGTGGTCAGTGAAGTGTCCCTTTTCTTTCTGGCTACAATAGGGTGCAGGGTTGGGCAACAAATATAATCACTTCCATGTAAAAGCCATTGCGTAAATGTCTTAACTAATTTAGTGAGATCAGTGTGTGTGTATGAGCGTGGGACAGCTAGGGAAAGAACCTGCAGGTGTCTCACACACAGAGGACTGTACAACTGTCTCCTCTGATCAGTCCCTCTGTTAACTGTTTGAATAATGGCATTAGATTGGTTATATAAAAAGACTGGAATAATACATTTTTGAAAGTCAATATTTACCCAAATGGTTTTACAGATAATTATTTATGTATAGTTTAAATTTATTTTAAAATGTTACAATATAGTTGCTATTATTAGCAATCTTAAATAATTGCAAGATGCAGTCTTCTGTGAAAATGTTATTTATAGTGGGTTAGTTGGAGAGAATATAATTATGATGCATTGGTGCATTGGTAGGAAGAGAGAAACACAGATTGGAGTCTTTTGTCAAAATTACACAGCTCTTACTGTAAAAAAAAATAATAAAAATTGAATTAAAATTACACATACTGAAAGATGTAAAACAAATTGTGAAAACAGAAAATATGGATGGAAAAAGAAAGTTTTGGAGGCAAAGAGAGCAGGAATAGTTATTGGACTGGATTACTGGAGTTGTATGGATTACATTTACACTACCTTTATGTCCATTTTGGAGCCTAAAATATACCTTTTATTTTTAAAAAGAGCTGAAGCATTCTTCAAATATCTTTTTTCGTGTTCCGCAGAACAAAAAAAAAAAAAAAAAAAAAAAAAAAGTTTGGATCATCCTGAAGGTGAGTAAATGACAGAATTTAAAATTTAATGCTATTTCTACTTTAATGTTGAGTGGAGGAAAGGAAGTAAGTTAATGATACATTAAAAAAAAAAGTAAAAGGATAGTAGCGGGACATCTAACCTCACAGAAATGGCTATTGATTTTTATATTGAGTTGCGGGTATGGAAGACTTATTTAAAGATTTGCAAAAGCTGACTAATGAACTAAAGAAAGAATTATCGTTTATAATTAAAGTGAGCATGAAATATCCTTTTGTTGGATACTTTGAGCTTTGTAACTTTGAAGATCTTATACATGCACAAACAGCTATAACACACTAGAAAAAAGAAAACATGAAAACGCATCACATGAATCACATCCCTTTAGAATAAACTGCTGATCCTGGCAAATAGTATCCTGCCAATCAAAATGGGGTGTCAGACAACTCATACAGTATTAAGTGTTAAGAAAATGTTTGTTGTGTTGAATTTAGGGCTATCAAAGTTAACAAGATAATGCGTTAGTGCAAAAAAAATAAAAAATAAAATAAATTAATTAAAGCCCCAAAAAAGGGTATTAACACAGGTTCCATTTGACCCTATGATTTACCTGTAGTTTGCTTTTACTCACTCATTTCAATACAAATATAATACAAGTTATAGCACAAAATAAACATGAATGAACATCAGAAGGTATGTTGAAACATACAGTACAACTTACTAAATTGTATCATCTCTCATGTAATCACTCAGTCTCTCAAAAACACTAGAGAGGAGCTTATTTACTGTTAATTATTCATAATTGTATGAGTAAGTCATAGAATAAAGATTTTATGAAACTAATGAAAAATTTCTATTAAGTGCTTATGATTTCTGGAAATAGATAGCAGTTGAATATAATAGTTTGGGCTCTGTTGTTAATGTTAATCTTTAATATTATTGTAATGTACCAAATAAGAGGGTTCACTGTATAGTTTACAGCATTAGTTAAGCTGTACATGTTAATGTACCTGAAATATTTGCAAATTAATCAATATTAAACCAATTTGTGCAATACTCTATCATGAACTGCACGTAGATACAAAGGCAGATGATCCAAATTCAATAATTTATCGAAGGGGTAACCACAAATATAAACCAAAGGCAGGCAAAGGTCATACATAATAAACAATCCAAACAATGACAGAGTAAGGGGCTGAGGCAAACAGATTAATCCGGAAAACAGGCTGAATAACAAGACCAGGAACCAAAACACAGGAGAACCAGGACACAGGGCTTAGAATTGCAGTACTGACACATACAAGACTTAGTAAAGAATGACAGAGTTAACCAGGCTTTTATAGGGTGAGCTAATAGGGTAAATGAAACACAGGTGAATGCAATCAGTGATGATGAGTCCGGGCAAGGGATTTTGGTGAATGACGTCCATGACTGAGTGACAGAGGTATGGGATGGAGTGCCCTCTGGTGGTTATCAAGGGCACTCCAGAGGGTGACTGTGACATACTGTATACAGTGGTATTTTCTGGTACATTATAATACTGTCTATATTCAACAGCATTGTGTGATTTTGGGCATATTGCGCCAAGTCCACGTTCCTACGTTTTTGTGTGGACGCAACGTTAATGAGGCCCCTGGCCTTTACACAACTATTAGAAGCAATATCTGCAACCAAACATCCATTCACCAATCCATGTTATGCCACTGGACAGGCCAAACACATTTTCTCAGCAGAAGTTTAGTAGACTATTAATTTTATAAACTATATATTGATTTATTAAATTGCACCCTTCTGCAGATTAGCAATAACACTAGGTTGTATAGTGATTTGGATTGCACTGCAGGTAATTACGTTCAAACTCATGCTTAGGCTCATAGACTCCATTAAATGTAAAGATAGCACTTTAAAATAAGTTTCAATTTCTATATATAGTGCATTTATAACATTCCAAGCTCTATACATTAACATGCATTATTAATGTGTTATTAACAAACTTGTAACAATGAAAAAGTTGTTCATTGTTAGTTAATCTAATGCATTAACGAATGTTAATGAACTGAACCTTATTGTAAAGTGTTACCAACATAGCTAAAATCTTTAAATAAGGCCGACTGCATTTGCACTCACTCAGGGTATAGTCAAGGTTCAATAAAGCACTTGGGTGTGTGTGACGGAGGCATTAATCAAAGCTTTACTCTGCAATTGAACGTGCTGAGCTCTCAGAAACCTCAGGGCTCAGTAGGGTTCATAAAATGCTCAGGTCTGAGGGACAGAACAAACAGCCACCAGTCAGAGAAGACTGCCATGAATCTGTCACCAGTGAGTGACACAGAGGTCCTGAGAGAGGATAGGGAGACAACCTGATGGGCAGTTGTTCATGGTGACCTGAAAATCAAACACACAAATCTTGGGAAGTGTGAAGGTAGCTTTAGTGATGAGTGAGGGGGGAGAATAAGGTTTGGGCTTCAAACACAGCATGTATATGAATTTGCTTTCTCAGAACTGTTGGGTGTGAATTTCTTTTTGCACCTTGAAGGGCACTGAAAGTGAATGGTACAGTACTCGGTATAAGTGAGTTCAGGTTGGGAAATTAATGTTTTGCCTCAGCATAATTAAATCCAAACGAATGAAAAGTGTTGATTGTGGCATTACATTTAGATCTGCTCACATTGCATTAGATTTCTTTTTATGTGTTTTTCAGCACTGAGCCTCATGTTCAATCACACGTTTCTGCTGAGCTTTTGAATACAGTGGGCAAACAGAGGCATTTAGATTGGTCACCACCAGAGTTTTGTTTAGTACTGACTTACTGAAATCTGCCCTCTCACTTTCTATATGTAATTTATTCCGCTTAAATAACCATTTTGTTTTTCATGCTACTAAAATAACCAATGTGAAGTCTTGATTTTCTAATGAGTGAAAACCAATAAACAATTCTTAGCTTATTTTTTTTGTCTGTGTAGCCAGAATTTAACATGCCGTTCAACAATAATTTTAATATTGCAGCCCTACCCTGTAATGTTTTCCTATTTTTTAATTTTATAATTTATATATGGCGTTTATATAAATTACATGTTGAGCTATTATTGTCAGCATTGAATAGGAAGGGGATTTAATAGCTTAAATTACAGGATCCCAACGAAAGTATTATTTCTAAAGAGAGACAGACGATTGTCTGAGATAAATTTTCTACATCAGTGTGTACTCATTTACGCTGAGTACTTTATATATGACAGTCAATTCAAGCAGTGGTTCTTCAGAAGAAAAGATTGATTAGAAGATATCTAAATTGTACTGAGGTACTGTCACATATTATATGAAGTTTCAAAGGTGAAGAGAAAAAAGTTCAGAAACAAAAGTAATTTTAAGAAGCAAAGTCCATACACGTAACTGTGCACTTAACACAAACAACAACTGATCATAAACACAAAACCAAGGGGAACTTAAGTACACAGTGATGATGATATAAAGGACAGTCAGGTGTGCTAATTAATCAACTAATAAATAATCATGGAAACAAATGACAAACTGGAACCAAGGAACAGAGGAAACAGGCAAAGGAAAGGTGTATGACCTCATGCTGTTATGCGAAGAAGGAGGTGGCTTGGGAGGTGAACGAGGAGATGGCGAAGGGATGGTGAGAGTAACAGGTGAAGGGATGGTGAAAGGAGCAGGTGTGGGGCTGGTGAGAGCAGCAGAAGAGACCAAGGAGGAGAGGATTCAGGGAGCAGCCCTGGTGGAGATGGGAGGAGTGGCCAGGAGGTGTTGACCCAGGTGTTGACCTCTGGCAACATCTCCATAGCGCTAGGTGATGGTGGGCTGGGCTCTGGGTCTGGCTAAAAAAAATTACCGTGATTTTAACGGTAAAAAACTGTGAAAATGCCACAGAAAAAATCTGTTAAATGGTTAATGGTAAGTTCCACTACTATATACGGTGAAAAATTGTAATAGACATTTCAGACAATTTTATGGTAAAATACCGTTTTTGGAAGTGAAAAAGACATAATTTACAGGGAAAAACCGTAAACTGACGTCCTCAGAATTCCCTGCGTTGCATTTCAAATTTGATGTTTTTTCTTTGAAATAACCGTTTCTTCTTAGTTTTTTCTTCAGTTATGTTTATTAGGGATGTATGTTACATCTAATGTTGTTAAATTAACGTTTATTGCAGATTTCAGTTTTATGAGTGTCCCCATGATGGTGTTTAGTGTTTGTGTGAATGACATTGTGCACCTTCTACATCTATCTATCTATCTATCTATCTATCTATCTATCTATCTATCTATCTATCTATCTATCTATCTCTCTCTCTCTATATATATATTAGTATTTACCTTCTCAGCTTGTGGAAAAGCTGCTTGTGGTGAGCTTTGGTTCATCATGTGACTTTCTCATCACCACCTGATTTTGATGGTTATCAGTGTAGGCACAAAACATATTTCAGAACTTCAATAGGTTGGCATATTAACATTACATCAATAAAAAATATATGGTTTAAGTAATTTATGTTAAATCTGTAAACCCTAAAACTCTGCTACCGTACTTTTATGGTAAAATTCTGGCAAACACAGCTGCTGTTTTTTTACCGTAAATTTTATGGATTTTTTTTTTTACAGTGTATGGACCGGGGTAGACACTCTCCAGACACCTGATGATAGCCTCCCTCCAGCAAAGTCTCTGGGTGTCTGGGAGGTCTACTGGATGTTGATAGTTGGCACCGATTTTAAAGTCTCATTGTCCAATGATGAGCAGACGGCAACACGACAGAACTGTAGGGTATAATCCATAAAGTTCAGGCCACTCCAGGCCAAAGCAGTTAACTGAACTGCAAAATCCATTAGTGAGTCGGTTGCTCTGTCACGTATCATAGCAAGTTTCAAAGATGAAGAAGAAACAAAATTTTCAAAACAAAGGTAATTTTAATGAGCAAAGTCCATACACATAACGCGACCATGAACAGAAAACCAAGAGGAACTTAAATACACAGTGATGATGATCAAATGGACAAAACAGGAAACCAGGAAACAGGCTAAGGAGAAAAGAGAGGAAAAAAAACCCCTAGAATGTCCGTTATAGGTACATATTGGTGCAGTGATTATTATTATTATTATTATTATTCATTTTACCATATGAAGAGACAGTATACAAATTAACATAAATGTGAATTGAAACAAAGAGGACCTGTTACAACACTACAATTTTAAACATGAATATTATTAGGGTAACATTGTGTAGGGGCCACATACAGAATGGGACAATCCCTTCAGAGTAATCCCTTAAAGTGTACTTCTCTTAGGAGTAAATAAGGCAGGGGATCTTCAGATCTGGCCCTGGAGGTCCTCTGTCCTGTAGAGTTTATCTCTAAATCTGAACAACTCAACTGCTCTTAATTTTCTAGCATGTCTAGTATGTTATAAAGCCAACTCTACTGCCTTTCTTAAATAATATTATGACCTCTGTTTGTTTCCTCAGATCACAGTGAAGATTTGCGATTTTACTTGCTCCACATGACCGAGGTGAGTTACACTTTTGTTTGTATGTCTATGAATTATGAGGTTTTTATCACTTTTTGGATTGTTTTAATTTACATGCCATAATAGGTTTTGTGAGGGTTTTGCTGCTGCTGCTACTACTACTACTACTATTACTACTGCTAACTATTCCCACGACTAGTTTACATCCGTGTTTTTCAAACACTTCGGGGAGCCTCCCCAGCACCATATGTAAACTTGTTTGGTAGTTCAGCTGGTACAACATTGTACTTGCGATGTGAAGAGCTTGGGGAACAAGTCATGATAAAAAGGCTGAAAGACTTGCTAAATTTTCATGGTTGCTTCAGCAAATGTATTTACTTTTGTTAACTGTCTGTTAGATTTACGGTTAGGTTTAGCATAGGTGCTATATTATTTTCAAACAAGATAGAGCATTAAGCTTTTACTGCCACTCACCAGATATTTCATTTACAAACTGCTGCAATTTACAACAACCAAGGTCATAAAACATTGTCAGACTGACATTTATCTGTTCCCAATACTGAACAAAACTCACTGCTTTTTTTTTTATTATTACTTTGAATGTGCTGTGAAATGTGCAGGGAGCAAATTTTTTTTTTTTTTTTTTTTTTTTTTTACAATTTTGCAGAGTCTGGGTTGCAAATGTGAGTAAAACACACTGTCAGTGTTTTGGCATAACTTTTATAACCAATTAATACGCTGACTGTCTTAAACTGCTTGGCGTTAATATTCACTTTTTTTTTAAAATCAAAGCAAAACCTTCATTAAAAAATGTTGCTGTACATAAATAAAAACACTTCAAGTGTGTGTGTGTATGTGTGTGCTAGAGCCACATTTTACACACAAATACTAATGACATTACATTGTAAATGATGTAAATTGTGATCTCAGATTTACAGTGTGTAGGGCATTTTGTTTAAAAATTGTCTAATGTACTGAATCAAAGTTTTAATACAATTGCAAACAGAATCAATGCAATGCAAGTGTTTCTGTTTGGAATATGTGACATCTTTACATTTACACTTGTAATTACACCGCTCTAAAAAAATGATAGCATCCCTTGTTACTTCCACTGATTGTCCACGATTGCTATTGATGTAATTACTAGCTCATCAGTGATCATAAATTCCGGGAACAGGGTTGAGAACCACTGATCTATTAGATCGATCAGGAGCAGGCATCTGTTCTGTTGTGTGATGGATACTAGCAGGCTCCATCCCTGAGTAACATAATGCAAGACTTTAATTTGATTCTTCTTTCTCCCGTGTCTCCATGCTCGCTCATAATATTTGCAGGAGATGTCACTGGCCAGAGCGAGACAGAGAAATCCGCCTCACAACAGAAAAAAATTAGAAGAATATCTTATGTGTCTGTATGTTTTTCACTCATTCCTGTCTTCCTTGTGCAGTCTGTTATTAAACAAAACTGCATGCATCTAGCGGAAGAACATGCTTCTGATGACAGTTTATATCTTTGCATGTTCCTATTCACGCTTAATGAGGATGATCCCTTAAAACATTTATTATTGATTAGAATAATTGGTAAAACTTACAAGAGGGTTTGTTAACTACATTAGTTAACGTGCATACATTATTAAAATAAAACGCTGTATCTGTTAATATTATTTAATGGACATCAGATAACATTGATCAGCAACTACTGTATTTGAGAACCACTGCACTAGATGACGCAGGCTGATATGTCCTTTACATGCAATCTGCTAGCAATCACATAATTTACTACATGGCATTTTGCAGAAATGAGCTTGCTAGAGCAACATTTTAATAGTTTTAATCATTTTAATGTAACATTTTAATAGCTGGTCCTGGAGCACACTGTTCATAAGTTCCTCTGAAACCCTCCACCTCCCCCAGCTCCACCTGTTTAGATCTGCTGTGGGATTCATGTATTCCTATTTATGCAGCAGCAGCACATCTTACATCTTATCCAAAAACAAATAAATAAATCAGGGAGAAAAGTCTCAATACTAATTTGTAGAGGACAGGCCAGTCCTTATAGTCAGTAATGGCTTTTATCCCCTTCCACGTTATTATTTTCAAATTTAATGCTTATGCTTTGCCTCTCTAATGCTCTTTTTTCCAGTTCCCTCCTGACATTACTGTCAGCATATTGCCAGATCTAAAAGTTGCATCCTGTTCTTTGAGCAGAGACTGTACCTTCCCGCTATGGCTTCTGGTTAGGGAACACTCATGGTTTTGTTTGTTAAAACGGTCTCAGTCCAAATATAAGTGGCATATCAGCCAGCTCAACATGAAAAGAATTACTGAGTGCACCTTAAAATACCACAGTGAAAACGGTGTCCTCTTTAGTCGTTACCTAGCTACAGTACTAAACAGCTGCAGCTAGTACTCAAATTGATGACGAGAACATAACATGATTCCCGACCTACATATTACAATATGACACGTGCCTCGCAGAGGCATGCATAAAGGGGTAGAATTGAATTTTGTTTTAAGCTACTGAACCAAGTCTTTAATTCAAATCAGATGTACTTTAATGTTGTTTTGTAGCACTCTACATCAAGGAATTCAGAACTGTTAATTGTTTGTTTGTTTCACTATTTTTTAACCAGGCAAGTCAATTAAGATATGTTTCCTTACAAAGACAGCCTGACAGGACTGTTTTAATTCTGCAAATTTAATTTGTCGAAATCTCAATTTCGAAAAATTGACCCTTATGACTGGTTTTGTGGTCCAGGGTCACAGTTTTTCTAAGGACATTGAGAAGAATTCTTTAAGTGGATCTAGTATGATATGTTACAGGGTGATATTGCACAGCATTTTGAAGATACCAAAATTCTGTAAATGAATATACTGTATACAAATGAAGTTCATGACTGGTTTGTACTCAAGGCCAGCGTACAGAAGGCAGTGATGAGTTTTATACAGGGCATTTGTGATTAATTTAATTGCGGCATGTTGTAAAACATCTAAACCTTCAAGAGCAGCTTTGGCTGCATGTCTGTAAACTACATCTGTCAATCAATGGCAGTACCAGAGTTTGTACAAGATGTTTTTTAAATGACGTTGTTTGAACAGATTTGTTTTGATGCAAAAAAAACAAACAAAAAAAAACAAACAAAAAATCAAGACAGAAATTTATTTTGGCCTGTAAATTTGTAAGATCATTCATTATCATCCTTAAAATAAACCCTGGCTGTGAAAGCAAAACAGTTTGTCATGGGTTGGATTAGCATGGATTACATAATCCAAAAGATCAGCAGATCAAAATGTATTTCCTCTGACATCGATTGCAGATGTTTGAATGGAAACACATTTACTCCTGGGCTGACATTAGCCGGCCTAGTCATTTGCCTCTCAAGGCCTGGAAAATGTGTGCACGCAGGCAGCGAGTGGGAGCGCCACCTCCCCACCCCCTGACTCTCAGATGCTGCGCGCGGTCCTGAGCGCTATGTGCACGCGGCCACTCGCCTGTAAAACACAGCCGCTGTGTGCCTGCATTGATCCCGTCATACCAGGCTGACTGCTGAGGATCTGCAGAAGGGGTAAGATGCATACTGTTGGTTTTCATATGCTGAGGATGTGTTTTTCTTGGAAAAATGTAGACTGTTTGGTCAGAGACTAAGTGGAGGTTGTTTTGTCTCAAATTGAGTTTACACTTTCAGAAATGGGAGCAATTTCTGTGTGAAAACTGTTACTAATTGTGGGTATTTATGCATTTGTAAAATCTTGACTTAATAAATGTTTGGTTATAAAATGCTTGCTTAAGCAGAAGTGGTTTAGTTTTTGCACTGGACATAGTAGTTGGTTATGCTTTGAACAACACACACATCCTTAGAACTGAACTTGTTTTGTGCTTCAAATGGCCTCAAATCTTGTGGTTTGCTGTTTTCTACTCTTCTTGAGATTTTTGTTCTTGGAAAACCCATAAACCGACACTGATGGAGAGACTTTAGGCGTATCTAGAGACCAGAAAATCTGTGATTTCTGGCATGGGTGTGGGCGAAACAGCAACCACCTAGTAACACCATTGCATCGTGGCACAGGGAAGCACCACTTACATTTTTTTTTTTCAATAAATCTAGTTTACCTTAAAAGCAGCTGGCATCAAATGAAAACAAATAATCTTTATACTCACAGTAACTTTTTCTGTAAAATTAACTGTAAAAAAACATTAGGAATTTTCTGTTTTGTTTTACAGTCTATATCTCCCATAAAGAAAAAAAAAAAAGGAAATTTACCTTAAGGTTAGCAGACTTCTCATGGCATGCAGGAGATAAAGATGGTGAGTTAATGGCAGATTTTTTTTTTTTTGTACTAAGTCACTTGTTGTGACTATTTGCTAAGACCTTCTTTTCATTTTTTTTCTACTAAATTGTGCTCACTCCCTCCAGGCTCTCAAATATCTATTACCTAGGACTCAAAAACAGTTTAAGGGTTAAAAATGTTCCAGTGTTTTTATTTTTTATTTTTGCTGTTCCCTGTGCTGTACTCAGAAGCATTAGTATAATAAATGGATTTGATGTGCTTCTCTCATCTCAGGTCACAATCGCCAAACACCCCACATGTACTGTAGCAAGCAGTCCAGTTATTTTAACATCAGGCCTAGGAGCCCTAACCTAGATTTAAACAAGACAGAGTTGGAGTGCAGGAAGAGTGAGAGTACAGCAGCTTCAGATATCAAAAATTCTTTCTTTTTTTCTCAGTGTAGCTAACTAAATTACATTGTTACATTGCATGACATTCAGTAGTGTGACAGTAGATCAGTTCTTTTAAACATGTAGAGGTCTAGCATGCCCAAATGCTGTGTTACTGGTTTTATTTACACTGTCATTCAGAAGTTTGGAAAACTTTTTTAGGTTTAATGGAATGATTTTGTTTATTATTTTAGAAGGAAGTCTCTTAGGTGATCGAGGAAGCTTTGGTAATTAACCCTGTTGGTAGATGTCATAAATATTATGCATTATGCAGAAAATAAATAGAGAAATATAGTTAACACTTTAGTTTAGGGACCAATTCTCACTAATAACTAGTTATTACAATGCATATTACTAGCATGTTGGCTATTTATTAGTACTTGTAAAAGAAATATTCTGTGGGAGCATATTTTAGATCCCTTAATCCTACCCAATACCTAAATTTACCAACTACCTTACTAACTATTAATAAGCTGTAATTAAGAGTTTAAGGCAAAATTCATAGTCAATAGTGAGAATAAAGTGTGACCAAAATATATAGTGCTTGTAGCTTGGCCAACACTGATGCACTCAACACTCTGTCTCGAAACACTTTGTGACTGAAAGTGGCAGATTATGAGACCCTGATTGCTTAGCGGTAAAAGGCAACAATCCACCACTCTGCAGCGTCAGTTAATGGGTGGTCATAAATGTAATCTTGGTAAGAGGAGTGTTTGACAGCATTAATTATTCATTGTGTTCTGAGACTGTAATCCACCCATAACATCCAAGCATAGTTCAATAAACAGCTCTATTCTCCTGGGCATCTTTTTACAGTTCACTCAGCCTTTAGTGCACTGATATATTACAGCTGGCTCCGTTTTTATGTATTTATTTATTTATTTTTCTTTCTTGGGTTGTGTTTTCAGGGAAGTGTGTGGTTATTGGATTCTGTGGCCCTTGTCAGCAAATTTGCCAGGTTTATGGTTGCCATCTGTAGTGCTGTGGCAGTCTTCTCTGTTCCACTTGAAATGTTCTGAAAACTGTTTTCCCTCGTTTGATCCCATAGGCTTGTAAAGTTTGTAGTTTTGCGAAATACTAATATTCATATTACATAATATACTCCCTAAGACACACTTAAGTTCATTTCCAAAACCTAAAGAGCTACATTGCTGTCTGCTGTCTACTGCATACACAGACAGCATCTAAAATTAAGCTCTAAGAAGCTTCTAGGTGACTGACATGGAAAGCCAGTAGAATTGTCTTTATGGATTAGAATAGATTGGAATAGAGTTCCAACAAAATTTTGTGTTAGCGTGTTACCAATCTATCAAACCAATATTCCAATAAGCATAAATATAACACGCACAGACTTTTGGGTAAAATTTGAGATTCTGGGATTGACATTTTCATGAAGGATAGATGCAATACTCACCCCTGTTAAAACTGTCAGATTCTTAAATGTAAAATGAATCCAAAATAAATTCTGTCAGGTCACCACCACGTTTCCACCTTTAAAGTGATACTGAAACCAAGTTATTCAAGTAACAAAAATGGAAACTTGTAAGGAAAAAAAAAGATGTAACCAGGTTATAATTTGTGCACACCCTCTATTAATACCTGGTTGAAGCACCTTTGTGTTTATTACAGCAGACAGTCTTTTTGAATAATAATCTGTCAGTTTAGCACATCTTGATTTGTCAGTTTCCCTGCCTACAACCCAAGACGCAGGGATATGCTCCAGAACCCTGCACCCCTATACACAGAGAACAAGCGGTTCAGAGAATGGATGGATTTGTCAATTTCTTCCCACTCTTCTTGTAAAAGAGCTCCAGATCGATTAAATCTCTTGTCTACAACCCTCTTCAAGTCATTCCACTAGTTGTTCGATTGGATTTCGGCCTGGGCTGTTACTCAGCCATTACAAAATGTTTTTCTTCTGAAACCCTTCCTTTTTTGACCTGGAAATGTGTTTGGGATTATGATCAAACTGATAGATGAAATTCACATTCATCTTCAGCTTTAAAATGGAGGCTGATTTTATGCCATAAAGTATTTGGCACTATCCAATATTCCTTCTATCTTGACTACTGCCCCAGTCCCAGCTGAAGAGAAGTAGCCATATAGCACGACACTTGCACCACCATGCTTCAGCATAGGTATGGTGTTGTTTGAGTGATTAGTTTTCTTGTTTTTGCACCACTTTGGACAAATTTATGGACCCTGATAATGGATCTAGCAGCAGCCACCACCCACCCGAAGGACCAGCTACTACTCTACTACCACCTGTGTCCTGGATCAAAATATCGAGTATACACTGTGGCTAGAATCCTCCATTGCCGCTGGAAAAAAGAAAGAACAAACATCACAGATCGGTTACAGTTTCTCCAGTCAACTCCAGTTCTCTGGGTGTTGTCGATCTCCATCCCAGTACTCCTCTCTGATCCATCCCCACCCTTCCTCCCACCTGCTATGGATCTCAAGCCAGCAAAAAGTCCTGCCATGGACCCTGTGGTCTGTCATCCCTCTGGATTTACCAGAGTCCTTAGTCTCTGTGGAAATTCTGGGCATGCATCTGCACCTGAGTCTTTGATTCCTTCTGCTCCACCGGGTTCCTCTATCCCTCTGGCTCTGCCATCATCCTTGTTCCTACTGGCTTTGCCTAGGTCTTCCGAGTCAGCTCCACCTCGGATCCTTCTGCTCTACCTTGGACCACTGTTCCAGCGACTTGGTCTCCAGCCTCCCTGAATCTGCCTCAGTTTTTGTCTCCCTGGCTCTGCCCTGGACTGCACCACCTAATGCTTCACCATGGGCCTTCATCCCTCCAGCTCTGTCAGGGAATCCCTCTCTGCCTTTCTGTCATGGCCTCCCTTGTTGTCTCCTCTATGGTCTTTTCCCCTGCTTGTTCCTCCAACGACTCTTCCTCTTGGGGGTCCAGGCCCTCCTTGCCACCCCTGATAGCCATCTTCACCTCCTCCCAGGGGTTGTACTGTCACATCATTTGTATAGATTGGTTTGTGTTGCTTCTGTGCTTTTCCTATGTTCCAGAGTGTTTTTGTTTTGTATATCTAATAAAGACTTTAAGAAATAAACTTTAAATTGTGTACTGCGAATACTGTTGACTCTTGTGACAAATTGCTTGTGATATTCCTTATTTATAGTTGCTTTGAATAAAATCATTTGCTCATTGAATAAATCTAAATATTTGAGAATATAGTAATCATAGTACATTTAGTCCGTATCAACATACCAGTGAATAGCATTATTATGTGGTACCATCACTATACATGTAGTGCAGTAAGTCATTTTCACACTGCAGACGAACGGTGCTTTGACACCAAGTGTGAAGCGTTTGATTGCCTTCTGCTAATTCACGCCTGCACGCTAGGAGGCGCGACCAACAATGCATTATTCCTCAGATACGTATCTTGTATATGGATTTAACATCGTCCGCTGCTCAATATGCAGCATTAAACTAAGAAAAAGTTTGGTTCCACACCAGAAACACAAACTATCTATAATGCTTACAAGAATACATATTAAAATATAAGTAGAGGTATAATTAGCATAAAGCTACACTTGAAAATGTATGTGATTATTAATGTTTTTGCTTAAAACCCACTTTAAACCATCAACGAGTGCTTGTAATAAATTCTGATTGTGACCTAAAGTTGGCAGACATGCACTGTTTGTATGTTTTATAATAGATTGAACGTTACACCTGCTTAAATTGTCATAAACTACCATGAGCTGCATAAAAAACACATGCAGTAAATATATTGTCATAATCATATGTGTATTATGATCATAATCATGTGTATCATACAGAAGAGCATTAACAGAAATCATATTCTGCATAAAGAGCATGTGAGAATAAATCTGTTCTCGGATACCAATGATAACAAGAACTCAGCATCTACTCTCCTCTGTCTTCTGGGGTACTCTTCTTCGGTACAAATCTAATTGGACGGCCCGTTTCATCGCGTAGCAACTGGGGAAAAAACGACACACAGGACTAAAAAAAAATCCTAGCTTTTTCGCACTGCAAATGATTGCACCTGGTGTGAATAACCCCATAGGGATCTATTGTTTCAATTCAGAACCGTCATTGCGCTGAATTTTCACGTTCAGTGTGAAAAAGCCTTAATTTGTAAGAAAAGTTGATTCTGCTTTATAAAATGGGTTCAATTCCAGCCGAGGTGACTTTCAAATTAAATATATACTTGCATGAAGGTCAAGCATCAGCTTGACCTTGTTTTCTAAAAGAGTGGTTACCTCAGAGACCAACAGTTTTAGCTTTCTGATAAAATAGCCCACCGCAAGAGAACAAAGCTCGTTTTTATATTAAATGCTGTTGATGAACCACAGTGTTTTTTTAATTAGATGGCCAGTGTTACAGACTCTTTCAAAATAATTGTAAAACTGCAAACAAGCTAGATTTTGTCAAAGGGATTAATGATTAGTTATATTGCATGTTGATTTTAGTACAACCTCTTCAGTTTTGGTGGCCCATGGTGGAACTGCCTGTAATGTATGAAATCTGTAAATTGTTGGTAAAGACGGTGTCTCTAAAAAAGGCCTAAAGTCCTTTTAGATATGTCCAGTTCTAAAATCCCAAGATAAAGACATGTTAGCCACACAGGCCCTTCATTAAAATGTTAGGCACACAGGCCCTTAAAATAGTCTTCTCTCTAACAGCAGACTGCATGATCTGCAGTAAGAAAGAAGGGAAACTACTGAATGAAGAAGACCTGTTTCCTCTGTGCGTGTTTATATTATTTAATGTGTAATCAGTCAAGTCTCTGTCTGCATCATAAAAATGTCCTGTGAGCTCTGACAGTTATCCTGATGTACCACAGCCAGTCTTCCTGGTTCGGGGACTCTGGTCTGTGGCTGGATGAAGAGACCAGCAGCAGCTGGGAAATGTTGGAACAGAAGTCTCTTGGTCCCTGAGGCAGCCAGATGCAGCCCATATCTGAGCTGCAGATCTGGCCGATAGTTGTCTAAGAACACATTTCTGGGATAAGATGTCCCCAGTTACTCTGTTTTGTGGTGGAGGCTGTGCGAATTTGCTAATGTTTAGTTATCTCAGTGGAATAATTGAATGCTGGATGACTTTTTTTAGAGTCTTATTTCATAAACCCCTTTTCATGTACAATTATGTGACCATTTTATTAAAGTGTCAGTCAAAGCATCTCAACATGAGTTCAGATGCAAATTTCTCATGTGATGGGACATACAGTTATGGTGATTTAAAGAAGAAATCGTCCAAAAATGAAAATCTGTTATCCATACATCTCTGTCCACTTCCGTTGTTTGCAAGAGAGGCATTCTTCTTCCTAACATTTCCTTTTGTGAAAATGAAGAAAATGATACTAAGCTGGAATAACATTGAGTAAATGATGCCAAAATTTCAGTTTGAGGAAACATTTCCTTCAGTAACGTTTTTAATGCCTCTCAAGAATGACATCATCATCACCGGCTATATACAGTTTTATCAGGACTGATGGTCTCAGGCCGCTTTATTAAGTTGGAATGATGGATCGAGCAGAATGACTTTTATTGATTTTGGTGCTGGGCTGAGAATCATTCCTCATAACAGCAGCTTCCTCCTAGCATCTGTGCTTTTGTTTCTTTTCTGTCTGACGGTGAGGCATAAATGCTATCATCTATACTAAACTTCATCTATGACCTGTGACACATGATCTAGACAGATTTTAAGATCACTTAGATGTTTACACATGGTACACTGTGGTGTGAAAAAAAAAAGAAAAAAAGATTGATTAATTGAACGTGATTTTGGCTTTTTTTTCTCAGAATTTGGAGATTTCACCTCACAATTTGAACTTTTTCCATTATAATTCTGAGTTAACATATTGCAGTTCTCTCTCTCACACACACACACACACACACACACACACGTTTGGTTTGCTATCCTTGTGGGGACTCTCCATAGGCGTAATGGTTTTTCTGCTGTACAGACCGTATTTTCTATTGCCCTACACCAACCCTACACCTA
>JAFVLL020022158.1:0-10000 GCA_021397915.2 Tor tambroides
TACAGTACAAACCTTTAATGAACTATGAGAGCAAAAAAAAAAAAAAAAAAAAAAAAATCGTTGAATAGTGGTAATGGAGGTTTTGATTGTAGGTGATGTATTGGTGCACCTTTGCCAGGCCGGGTCCCAGGTCTGAGCGGAGGAGAACTTCTCCAGATACTGATCCCACTGACTCATCAGACTGAACATATCGGGCTGGACCAGCGGGACGCAGACACTGCGCTCCCAGCCCTGATGCTCTCTCTGAACACCCCGCTTCGTGTAACTGTACACTACTCCTTTATTAAAGACAGGAGAAACGGCTTTCACACATTTAAGTGACAAAAACAAGCGTATTGTGGCCTTTGAGTCATGTCACGAATGATTCTGCAGCTCGTGTTCTGTTACTTTTTAACTGGAGAATGCTTAAAGTGAAATTGTTGCACTGTTTAACATTTACATTTCAGTTATAAGCCGTGTTTTTAGTGTAACTGAACTAGTTTTACAGTCTTTATTAATATTAGGAATCAGTTTTAGTTTTTATATTGTCTGTTTTCATTTAGTAATTTTGTAGTGTTTACTTTTTTAAACAGGTCTAGATTTATTTTTAATTCAGTTTTAGTTATTTTAGTACATCAAGTTAAACTAAATTTAAATATTACCTTTGCAACTAGCTAAAATAAAAAGCTTTTAATATTTTCTTTGTTTTATTTCAAGTAACTTTTTGAGGGGTTAAGTTTAGTTTCAGTTTTAATTCATTATAGTAACCCAGATTATGAGAAAACTAAAGAAATGCATGCACTATGGCAAAAACAAATCTGGTAAATTTACTGTAAAAACATCTGTGGATATAAGAAACTGGCTTTAATACACAGAGACAGTTTCAGGCATTACGGGACGGCATGAGAAACCATATGAATAAAATATCAACTACAGGGACTTCTGGAAACACGTTTTCTGTAAATTAAAAGCTCATTCATATTTCTTACAAAAACAGTTTTAGCATTTACTGTGAAAGTAATGTCAAACCTGTGATAAACTCTTATATTAATGATGTGGCAGATGGAATAGGACGTATTTTAAAAGTCTAGCTTGAAGACCCGTTTATTCTCTTTAGACTGAGAATGCTGGGGTTTCATAGTTGTTTATGGTTTATCTTGCATGCTTTTAATTGCATCCTATGAGTTTTTATTTATTTTTTGCTGCTTTTATGTTCTTTAATAATGTTTATAAATTGTACAGCACTTGTTGTTTTTAAATGTGTGTTATAAATAAAGTTGAACTTGAATTTCACAAAAATAAGCTACCTATATGAAATAAATCCCAGTGTAAGAAAATTATTTTTTACTCATTTTAAATCTAGGTATGACCAAGTAGTTTTTACAGTGTGTCTTTTAGGTCATACAAGACTTACACATGGATATTTATTAAAAAAGTGAAGAATCACCATCATGCCTTACTTTCCAAACTGTGAAGCATATTTTATTAGATTTAATGTAAATAGATAGCGGTTTTATTCAAGGGTGTGTTTAACTGATTTATTTAAAAATGTATCACTGAATGTATTTTAGAATTGTTGTCTAGTGTAGATGTCTTTTTTATATATTGTGTAGCCTACTTTTATTCTGAGATCGCTATGAAAATAGCCTTGATGCTGCTACGGCGTTAAAAAGTGAATAAATAGATAACTGTGAAAGTGCATTTACCTTACAAAAAATATCTTTTACTTAATGTAACTTACAGTTGCACTCTTGCATTCTTTTCCTGTTAAAATGACTGATATGTTTGTCAGTGTCCAGTACCGTTTGTGTTGGTGATTCCTGTGTGTAGATCAGAACTGCCATCAAAGTCCCTGCAAACACCAGGAACACAAGTCACATCTCAGTGTAATGTTTACACGAGCTTGTTGAGGTCTGGAGGTCTTACCTGAGCGCTCCGTCCTCTGTGGAGGCCACCAGGAAAGCGCAGGGTTCTTTGTGTCCGTTGCTGAAGGGGTTCGGTACACTGACCGGTGCTTCCTCCAGCCGCTTCCCGCTGAAGCTCACGCCGCACTCGGGACACTGATCCGGCACGAAGAAGCAGTAGATGTCCTTGTCACAGTGACTGAGCTTGATGACGCTCTTCTGATCCATCTGGAGAGCAGAGACCGGCCGGTCTGACCGAGTCCAGAGAGCAGCTGCTGTGTTTGTGAACCGATCCGGTTTCAGCTAACACTACACCTGTGGAACAGAAGGATCTGTTTGCAGCTTCATTAATGTTCATCAGCGCTCACAGGCCTCTGTGTGAATGATTCATCTGATTGAACTCTCACATATTCTTCACCGACAGACACACACAAATCAAACATACAGATGCATGATCCTGTTTTGTTGGTGCTTAGCAATAACGTTTTATGCAGTGTGATCCAAATCTTTCTAACTGTATATGTGACCTGGTCATAAGGGTCAATTTTTTGATCATCTGAAAGCTGAATAAATAGGCTTTCCATTGATGTATAGTTTTGTTAGGATTGGACAATACTTGGCTGAGATACAACTATTTGAAAATCTGGAATCTGAGGGTGCAAAAAAATCAAAATATTGAGAAAATCACCTTTAAAGTTGTCCAAATGAAGTTCTTAGCAATGCATATTACTAATCAAAAATGAAGTTTTGATATATTTACAGTAGGAAATTTTCATGGAACATGATCTTTACTTAATATCCTAGTGATTTTTGGCATAAAAGATGTGTTGTTGGCTATTGCTACAAATATACCTGTGCTACCTATGACTGCTTTTGTGCTCCAGGGTCACATATTCATATACTGTATGCTGATTTTGTGACTTAAACTGCATTAATTGAGAGTGCATGGGATATGTAAGGCTGCGTTTTATCAACTCAGAATTATTTCAGAACTGAAATCAATTATCTCTTTTAAGGACTATTTTTAAGGAGACTATTATTCATGCCTTTGTATCATCACACATCGATTACTGTAATTCTGTATGTTTCACAGGGCCAATTATCTCGCCTTCAATTAGTACAGTGTGCTGCTGTCAGACTTTTGACTCGCACGAAGATGAGAGACTCTGGCTGCCTGTAAAATTTAGAATTGAATTTAAGGTTTTGTTGATGGTTTTTAAAGCGTTACATGGCATTGCCCCAAAATATATTGTTGACCTTTTGAGTCCTTATCAAAATACAAGAAACATGAGATCTTTGATTCAGATGATTCTTCATGTCCTAAAACAAAATGATAGGGCTTTCTCAGTGGCTGCTCCTCGATTATGGACCCTCTTCCAATGCATATTCAATCTTCCCCATCTGTGGATTCTTTTAAGTCTAGATTGAAATCGTACCTTTTTAGTAGAGTTTTTAGAATTGATTAGAGTGATCAGGTTTGAAATTTTAATGTTTAATTCTGTTTGTGTGACTGTATGTAATGATGCTGGAAAGCACTTTGGTTTTAAATGTGCTATAGAAATAACATTTGTATTGTATTGTATTGTATTGTAAAGCAAATATGGTTCTCTGACTTGATACCAGTGTGTCACTGCAACTCAAAACCAAGTCTTTGTTCAAAACCTGTATTTACATGTTTACAGCCTGTCTCGAGTAACTGATCCACACGTGTGTCATGTGGTAAATGAATCCTGTAAACACATCACGCCACAGACAGCGGCTTCAACGCAGCTCACAGCAGAATACAGGCTTGCCAATAATTCATGAGCTTAATTTAAGAACTGAGCCGTAAATTGTTTAAAATATTCAGTTTCGTTCACAGACCGATCGTTTCTCTTCATAAGACCTCAATATATCATCAGGAGCCACTGGTAGCCTATAAAGTTTGTGTTGTCTGTATGTGCTTTTTTGACTCTCAAAGTGTTGGCTGCCATTGACTAGCATTTTATGAATCACCAAGCTCCACGATTTCAGCTAAAAATCTTCTTTCCTGTACCACTGAAGAAAAAAGTCACCTACATCTTGAATGGCCTGAGGGTGAGTAAATGAACAGCAAATTTTCAATTTTGGGTGAACGATAGCAATAAAGGCACATATTAGTATCTTTTGAAAGGGTTGTAGTGACAGCTTTTGTGCTTTTTCTGAAAGTGTATAGGGTCATTCTGTGTAACTCAACCAGAGGTCCCCGCTTCAAATTTTTTGATTTTGTCAATATTTTTTTCTGAAGAAAGATGAAGATGTATAGTGAGGAAAGCCAAAATATTAAATGTTATAGATTTCCTGAGTAATCCACTATTCTGTAGAGGGGGGTCAAAATGGCAATTTTCACCTGAGATTCAGAGCCAGATTACAGGAGAATAAAATGACTTCAGAAAGATGACAGCATCATAATGTTATTTTCACACAGAGATTAATGGCTCTGTTAGTGAAATCTGTTGACTTTATCAACCTTTGTTGCATTGTGTGCCAATGGTGACCCATCAAAAAGGGGGGAAGAGCACCTTTCAAGTTATTTCTCCAAAATTTGCATGCCTGAAGTATTTAAGAAATCTTAATGCCCCTTCAGATTTTGGGTTTTAACAAATTTTCCTTTTGGCATCTTAATTTTTAAGGCCCTGTATGGTTTAGTTACAGAGATACTGGAATCTCAATGTGACTCCAAGACAAAATGTTTAATTGTACACATATTCAGTGGTCAAAAACCAAATGTGTGTCACTTTACATTATCCAGATACTTATATTTAAAGAACAATGTCTGAAGAATAAATATTGTTGAAAGTAGAAATATATAATGTTTCCCTCTATCAAGACAATTGCATAGAACATACATGTCTGAGTGCCAAAAATGTCCTTTTTCTGAAGTCTGCGTGCCTGTAACTCAAGAAGTACTAAAGATACCTTTATATGATTTTAGATTCTGGTTCTTAATAAACTTTTCTTTTGGAATCTTAAATTTTAAGGCCCTTTATAAATCAGTCCCCGAGATATTGGGATCTCAACGCAGCTCCATGTCCAAATTATTGAAATATTGAATCCTGCCCATGCGAATTTGTTTATCTAGTTATGAGTGACACTGCAAATATGCAAATAATAACAGTAACCCAGGGTTTAGGAATGTGCAGTGCGACTCATCAGATTATAAATAACCAGGATTATTCATTAACTCCAAGTATGAGCAGTGTGAATTACCCAGGATCCCATTTACTCAGAGTTTAGAATTAGCCAGTGTTAATTATTTCAAGTGTGAGAGACCTTACAGGTTTCAAAGTTTGAGCTAATATCAGTGATTCTCACAAATATGCCCCCCAGTGGATATTACTTAATCTATGACTATGCTTCACATGTTATAATAAAAAACAAATTCTAATCCAGGTGAGACAAATCTTGGTTTACTGATGTGAATATAATGTGTGATCAACACTTCCCTATGAGGCGTGGGATTTGTTTCAAACATGTTATGATGCTGCATATCTGAACTCTTGGTAGCTTCAGGAAATGTTAAAATGAACAAAATCCCTTCTTCCAAATACCCCTGAAACTGATCCAAATTCAGAATCTTACGAATAGACGACAGAGAGCAAGTCGATGTGCCTCAACTTGACCATTTCAGTGCATTTTTAGCTCTCAGACAGGTATGTTCAATGTAATTGTTTTGATAGAGGGAAACAAGCTACAATTCTACTTTCACCAGTATTTATTCTTCAGACATTCTGCTTTAAATACACAATACATAGCAGCTGTATGCAAAGTGACCACCATTTGTTTTTCGACCACTGAAAATGGGCAATATTCAACAATCTGGACACGGAGCCTCCATGAGATCCCCTTATCTCTGGGACTGAACGATACAGGGCCTTGAAAATGAAAGAAAATGTTATTAAGAATCAGAATCTAAAATCATATTCAGATATCTTAAATACATTGTGAGTTACACACACACAAACTTTGGGGTCAGAATATTCATGGCACTCAGACAGATGTTCAGTGCAATTGTTTTGATAGAGGAAAACAAGATGCATGTCTAGTTTCAACATTATTTGTTCTTCAGACATTCCTAGAAGTATCAGCTGAATGCAAAGTGACCCACATTTGGTTTTTGAGCACTGAAAATGCATACAATTGAACAATTTATTCCTGGATCCATATTGAGAGCCTTATATTACTGGAATAGAAACATAAAGAGCTTTAAAAATGAAGATGTCAAAAGTAAAGTTTGTAAAGACCCAAAATCTAAAAGGGCATTAAGATATCTTTGATACTTCTTGAGTTACAGGCATGCAAACTTTGGAGAAAAAAAAAAAAAACTTGAAAGTGCCTTTTCCCCATTATTGAACATTCACCACGGACACATAATGCATCAAAGATTGCTGAAGTCAACAGATTTCACTAATAGACCTAACAATAATCTCTCTGTAAAATAACATTACGATGCTACCATCTTTCTTTCCAAATACCCCTTTCTGAAATCATTTTATCCTTCTGTACTTTGGCTCTGAATCTCAGGTGAAAATTGTCATTTTGACCCCCCTCTACAAAATAGTGGATTACTCAGTCAATATTCATCCATGACATTTAATATTTTGGCTTTCATCACTATACATGTTCATCTTTCTTCAGCAAAAATACTGACAAAATGAAAAAATTGAGCCAGGGAAGTTTCTGAACTTTGGTTGATTTGACAGTGTTTTATGAAGAAATCACACGTCATGCGGAGTATCAGCGATGTAAAATCCATGTTGTAATGTCGCATGATAGATGCTGATGTACAGCGACACTGTCTTCATTCTGGGCAGAACGTGAGATCCCGTGAACTCGTCTCGGCTCAGAGACTCTTTCCCATCCAGCGAGCGCATGTGGTTTATGAAGGTCAGAGCGAAACCGTAACAGCACGATCCAAACTCCCTCTCCTCAGCAAACCTGCGGTGAACAAACAAGATCACATCTGACCTCCTGACCAGTGGATAAAATGCTCAAAAGAGCACAAAAGAGCAAAGCTAAATATCTAGCCCTTTTTGGCTTGGCCCATGTTTCCCCCAAGAGTGTATGCTGATGATTCTGTAAAGTGCATGTGATTGTGTGCACTGCATGACTGTAGCTGTACCGCTCTGAAGCCCACTGTGGCAGAGAGGAGAACTGCTCCAGCTCTCCATCCCATGATTCCCTGCGCTCCTGTCTCCACGCAGGGCAGAGCTGCACGCACACACAGCGCTCCCAGCCGCGCTCGTCTCTCCGGACCCCTGACAGGGTGTAGTTATACACCAGACCTACAACACAAACACTGCTGAAACACAGCAAAACAACACAGACACAATAGAATAATTACAGCTGGACCGTACCTTCTGAATTTGACAGCCCTACATGAATCTCTGTGTCATGCCATTCTCTGCAGAACAAATGCATTAAATGATAGAATAGTGTTAGTGCAATAATATATATACTGCTAATTATAATTAAGATTTTTAATGTTCTTGAAAGAATTATTTTCTGCTCATCAAAGCTGCATTTTTAATCAAAAAATACAGTAAAAATTGTGTAATATTATTAGAATGTAAAACAGCTGTTTTCTCTGTGAATATCTGTTAAACTGTAATTTATTTCTGTGATCAAAGCTGTATTTTCAGCATCATTACTCCAGTCTTCAGTGTCACATGATCTTCAGAAATCATTCTGATATGCTGATTTACTGCTCAAGAAACATTTCTGATTATTATCAATGTTGAAAATAGTTGTGCTGCACAATATTTTTGTGGAAACCGTGACATTTTATTTTTCAGGATTCACAGATGAATAGAAAGTTCAAAAGAGCAGTATTTACTGAAATAGAAATATTTTGTACATTATAAATGCCTTTTTGGTCAGTTTAAAGCATCCTTGCTGAATAAATGTGACCCTGGACCACAAAACCAGTCTTAAGTGCCAATTTTTCAAAATGACAGCTGAATAACAAAGAAATTTCCCCGTTGTGGGACGAATAAAGGGATATCTTATCTTATCTTAAATAATCTTTCCATTGATGTATGGTTTGTTAGGATACAACTATTTGAAAATCTGGAATCTGAGGGTGCAAAAATATCTAAATATTGAGAAAATCACCTTTAAAATTGTCCAAATGAAGTTCTTAGCAATGCATATTACTAATCAAAAATGAAGTTTTGATATATTTACGGTAAGAAATTTACAAAATATCTTCATGGAACATGATCTTTACTTAATATCCTAATGATTTTTGGCATAAAAGAAAAATGGATATTTTTGACCCAAACAATGTATTTTTGGCTATTGCTACAAATATACCCCAGCGACTTAAGACTGCTTTTGTGCTCCAGGGTCACAAATGTTTAAAATAAATAAAACCCTTATGCATAAACTCACCCGAGATGTGACGGTCCGTGAGCAGATGCTATCAGAAAAGCACATGGGACAGTGTGTCCATTTCTGAAGGGACAGGGCAGAGCAACAGGTGCGTCCAGAAGCCCAAACGAGAGACTCTGATGACAGACTAGACACTGGAGCTCGGAGTATGGGGCGTCTGGGCATGAAAAACTGTACATGCTTCTCCCACAATGTCTGTATTTGATCAGAGTTTTCTCCATGAGTGTTGAGGTGGTGTTACCTGAGGCTGATCTTCTTCTTCTAGGGTTTACTGACTCATTACCGCCACCACCTGGTATGGAGTGGGGACCAGAATGCTTAATATGTATACATTGTTTACACACTCACTCACTTTTATATCCTCCCACTTAAATTAGTTTCTCTAAGATGTTGAAATAATAAATTATAACACATACCTTTTGAAGCTTTTCGCAAAATATCTATTAAATCAAATCGTATTTTCATCTCTCCTAATTTTTGGATCAAATGTCGTCTTTCTGTTTCATATTCATAACATGTCGTAGTGTCTCTACCTGCCCACAGAAACTAGATTTCCCTGTGTTATGTTTACCCAACTTGAACAGTGTTTCATTTAGTCCAGTGTGTCCAAACATAAGCCTCAATATTATTATCTCTTCCCTCCTATTCCTCCCTGTATACCTCATTTCTCCCTTTTTTTTTAAATTAACATTTTGCAAGTAACATTTGAGATTACAAAACAAGACATTTGACAACTGGATTTAACCGTGAGTGAGTACAAACAACCTTTTGTGAGAGCTTTAGAGTATTAACAAATTACACACACAAAAAAAAAGTAAAAATAAATGATTAACTAAATAAAAAAATAATAATAAATGAATATAATACTCAAGTGGGGGACAGATGTAGACCCTCATCGAATCATTCTGTCTCTGTTCACTGATGATTCAATCATCTTATTTAAAATCCAGTATGTTTTAACACAGGGACTCAGTAAAACTCTTTCTTTCAGAGTAAAATACAATACAATTTGGTTTAGAAGCTGTAACTTTAAATATGTAAGCACAGCATTATTTAAAAGAGCAGAGCCAATGTTACAAAACAGAAGCAGGACCCTTTCTTCCATGATATCAATGAGGTTATTAAAGGATGTAAAAATCAAAATTGAAATCTCAGTCCAAAATGATACTGAAGCGACATGTAAAAAACAAATAAAACACAGATTCATTTTCAGATCCACAAAAGAGCATTTTGGTTGAATATCCATAAACTTAGATAAAAAAAAATAAATAAAAAAAAACTTACAGGGGAAAAAGCTGTGAAGGATTTTAGTATGAATTAATTTCTCCCACTTTCCTTTGAATCTTTTTTTTTTTTTTTTGATTAAGAGAAGGTTTATTTGCTCAAATTTTAAATTGCAGGGATATCTCTTGCTATCGAAAACGTCCAAATGTATTAAATCTGTATTACAAATTTCTCTCTTTTATTTATTTATTTTTTGTCATTTCTACAAATAAACAAACAAACAAACAAACACGGGAAGGGGTTAAAAAAAAAAAAAAAAAAAAAAAAAAAAAAACTAAAACTTACCAAATTAAAAACATGTCCCCAGTTGGCAAACAAACTCATTAGCCAACTAAAAATACAAACGCAAAGTTCACTCATTACAAAGGAAAAAAACAAACAAAGAAAGCTATATGTACAAATACCTTACAAGAGCACTGAAC
>JAFVLL020022158.1:15000-27197 GCA_021397915.2 Tor tambroides
TGTGCTGATGTGTCAGTGGTTTAGTGCGGTGTGCTGATGTGTCAGTGGTTTAGTGCAGTGTGCTGATATGTCAGTGGTTTAGTGCAGTGGGCTGATGTGTCAGTGGTTTAGTGCAGTGGGCTGATATGTCAGTATGTGGTTTAGTGCAGTGTGCTGATATGTCAGTATGTGGTTTAGTGCAGTGTGCTGATATGTCAGTATGTGGTTTAGTGTAGTGTGCTGATGTGTCAGTGGTTTAGTGTAGTGTGCTGATGTGTCAGTGGTTTAGTGCAGTGTGCTGATATGTCAGTATGTGGTTTAGTGTAGTGTGCTGATATGTCAGTATGTGGTTTAGTGCAGTGTGCTGATATGTCAGTATGTGGTTTAGTGTAGTGTGCTGATGTGTCAGTGGTTTAGTGCAGTGTGCTGATATGTCAGTATGTGGTTTAGTGTAGTGTGCTGGTGTGTCAGTGGTTTAGTGTAGTGTGCTGATATGTCAGTATGTGGTTTAGTGTAGTGTGCTGATGTGTCAGTGGTTTAGTGTAGTGTGCCGATATGTCAGTATGTGGTTTAGTGTAGTGTGCTGATGTGTCAGTGGTTTAGTGCAGTGTGCTGATGTGTCAGTGGTTTAGTGCAGTGTGCTGATATGTCAGTATGTGGTTTAGTGCAGTGTGCTGATGTGTCAGTGGTTTAGTGTAGTGTGCTGATGTGTCAGTGGTTTAGTGTAGTGTGCTGATATGTCAGTATGTGGTTTAGTGTAGTGTGCTGATGTGTCAAGTGGTTTAGTGTAGTGTGCTGATATGTCAGTATGTGGTTTAGTGTAGTGTGCTGATGTGTCAGTGGTTTAGTGCAGTGTGCTGATGTGTCAGTGGTTTAGTGCAGTGTGCTGATATGTCAGTATGTGGTTTAGTGCAGTGTGCTGATGTGTCAGTGGTTTAGTGCAGTGTGCTGATGTGTCAGTGGTTTAGTGCAGTGTGCTGATGTGTCAGTGGTAGGCATGGGCCGGTATGAGATTCTCACGGTATGATAACCTTAGATAAAAATATCACGGTTTCACGGTATTGCGATTACAGGTCTAAAATATGTTATTTTTAAATGTCTGGGTAAAAAACAACAACTTTTTTCCCACTGAACACAATATATTTTATTTTTAAGAAACATATAGAACATTTTGGAACAGTAAACATGTCAAGCTAAATAATTAAAATAAATAATTGAATTCTTCTTAATTAAATTAAGTGCAGTCACTTAAGTGAGCCTAAACCTGCAGCTCAACAATAATCAGAAAATAAATAAATTATTTTTAATCCTTATAAATGAAAAGAAATGCAGTCACTTAAAGTGAGCCTAAACCTGCAGCTCAATAATCAAAACCATAATTTCTATTAATAAATAAAAATAAAGCAGCAGTCATTAAACCTGCAGCACAACAAGGTTTTTGGAGACACGCTCACTTTCTACACAATCATCTTTCAGTCCAAGTTATGATGCAAGAATGTTCACCTTTCCCGGATTAATACTGCATTCACGTGCTATCGTAATTATCGTAAATACGAGCTTCCTAGTCATAAATTGGACATGAACGGCCTTAGAGAGGCCTTATATGGCCATTTTCCGGCTAGGAAACTCGCATTTACGATAATTCCAATAGCACGTGAATACAGTAACGCGCGCACACGCGCGCGGTCTCTCTCTGTACAACACTCAAACAGCGGCAAAGTTTGTTTTTAAATGTCGTGATTTTGAACAGATATAAACAATGGCAGGAGGCTTAAAAGTATAGACGTGATACCAGCTAAATTTAATTATTGTACTAAATAGCAGAAACGTAGTACTTTAGTCTGCTATTCCCTGCTCTGTGAAGTAACGTGATGGAGGAAACTAGTTGACGTTAGCTGTTAATTAGCCATGCTATCTGCCTCGGTAGCAAGCCAACAGGGCTTAATTTGTGCCGCAACAAGCCGGATCCGGCACCTCCGAAATTCGATCCGGCACCTCATTTTGTCGGATCCCCCTCCTCACGAGCCAATGAAAGACGTTTGTGCTGACCTATAGTGTGCGAAAAATCCTCTATAATGGCCGCGCTTGCAGCACATCTACATTTGAAACAAAGAACCTGAGCGCGCAAAAGACACGACGTGAACTGCTCTGCTCTCACAAGACATAATGCACGGATCCAATAGCCTATACACATGCGTTTTTTTTCTCAACTGTTCACATTTACTTAAGAAAAAACATGGATGCTCGCCAGGACAGCCATTTTTGCGTAAATTTGTGTGTATTTGGCCACTTAAGCTCAACAACAAACTACAAAAAATAACTCAATATGATACTCGCTAGGCGGGTTTGGATGTGACTCTGAGCGCTCAGCCTTGAAACCGCCTCTGGAGCGCGCGAATACTGATTGGCTTAAAAAGACATGCAAATTATACATTTTTGTGACGATGCAAACAATGACCCGATTAAGCAAGTGACAATTCTGTCAACTGTCCCGAAATGCGAGCGAAAGTCTTGGATCAGCGTGCAGCAGCTCGTTGTATTGCAGACATGCGCTGATGTGAAGCCACTTTGAGAGAGCGAAAGAGAGAGGATGCGGTCCAGCTCAATCACTCACGCTGTTTTCAAATGACTGATTTAATCTGCTAGTTTGTGTGGATTTATTTACCCATATAACCTACTTGCTATACTGAATAAATGTTTGCAGGAATTTCCCTCATTATAAACTTGAAAGCTGTGGGGATGAGTAAAACTATGTGATATACACAAAATCCCCCACTAAATTCTGTGCAGGATTAATTATAACTCTATTACAGAGATTTGTGAAATAAAATTCCATTATCTTTTAGTATTTTTTCCCCCCCAGGCCTGGAAAATGCTGTTTCAACATTTCATGGCTTTTTCAGATTTTTCATGTGCGAACCCTAATACAAGCAACTGATACACGCTGTTAATCGCTTAAGCTGGCCCACCAATGTGATCGGCCGAATGCTCCGTTACCTCTCCCTCCTCTAATCACATGCCGGATCTGTCACCCTGCTTTGTTCAGGAACCTCGAAATTTACAAATTAAGCACTGCAAGCCAAATAGTATTTATTTCAACACTGAAACAAACGGCGGGTGGGTGAGTCTCTGTCTTGATCGGGGGTGAAAGAGGGAGAAATGAAGATGACACAGATATATAGTTTATGTACAATCTGGAAGTATTTATTTAGCGATCGGTGCTAAAATGTCATGTGTACGGAACATCTTTGTGTTTAGTCTAAGTTACCCGAAATATTCCCATACGGCAGACTTCGTCTTTTTCAACGGGGGACAAAGTTCCAGGGATTCAGCTTCTTCGGCCATAATCCTACACACAGGTGACTCTCACTGACTGCTCGTACCAACCGGAGGAGGAGGGGTCGTGTGACTCGCTCTTCGCTGCTCACAACTGAGGCAGTCCTGCACTTTCCGTCTTTCACGACACGGAAAAAAACTGCTCATACCGCAGAGACGGTATAACGGAAAATTTTAGTGGTTTTGAAACCGTGACTTTTCCAAACCGCGGTATACCTTGAAACCGGTTATCGTCCCATGCCTAGTCAGTGGTTTAGTGCAGTGTGCTGATGTGTCAGTGGTTTAGTGCAATGTGCTGTGTTTTCTGACAGGTATGATCACATCAGAGCTCCTGGTCGTGGTGGAGGATCATCGACGGAACAGCAGAACAGAAGCAGCAGTGCAGGAGCGTCAGCGCCGGGCCCCGGACCCCCGCCCAACACCAGCAAACACGCCAGCAAGCCTCTGGTTCTCAGAGACAAAGGTGTCAGATACAATGCAAGACTGTATATGGCAGCCACAGCGCTGAGATGATTGTGAGCTGATGCTGTGTTGCTGTGTTTCAGCACTGGGCTCGGACAGCAGAGCGAGGGACTGCTGGGATTACAGCGGCGACAGCAATCCTCACTCCTATCTTGAGGCCACCCGCTGCGGGCTGCAGAGCTCGCCTGGCGCCAGCCCGCATCCAGACCACCAGCAGCTCTGCCCTTACCTAGCGACGGGACACTGTCACTACGGTGACAGCTGCCCATATCTCCATGGCGATCTGTGTGAAATATGCCGCCTGCAGGTTCTGCATCCGCACAACCCTGAACAAAGAGCAGCGCATGAGAAGGTGATTGACTGAGTTCTGTTCTTTCTTCTCTAAAATACCTGGTCTGATGGAAAAAAAAAAAAATATATATATATATATATATATATATATATATATATATATATATATATATATATATTCAGGGTTCGACATTAACGCTTGTCCGCTTGTCCGGGACAAGTGAATGTTTTGGACGGGCAAGTGAAAGAGAAATTTACTTGCCCAATCGGACAAGTAACTTGAAAAAGTCAATACCAAAAACAATAACTGACTTTGTTTATGATATAGCCTTTGTTATAAGGGTGTGCGATTATATATCGTTTGCGATAAATTCGTAATTGTTGTACGAGTATATTGCAAGAATCAAACAAAACACACCTACAGAGTGCACGCATTCATTACGTAAAGAAGTCTAGGTTAGACTAGCTCACGTGCGAGTGCGTTCTTTCGCTGCATGTTTCAGTATTAAAATGCATGAAGAATGATCAGAAAATTCAAGATATGGGGGCAGAAAATGTATATATTTATATAATTTCATATAGTTAAACAATATCACACGAAGATCGAAATACCGCCGCTTGCTCCAAAAACCATCAAGGATTACAATGATTTTATAACTGCTCAAGGTATAAGTTAACATAAAGAGACTCACGTTTTAGACACCATATTTTCTGTTTTTGCTCTGTTTCACCAACAAAAATAATTCCAAACAGCCACAGCACTGTTTTGTGTCTCTGGGCAACATGACGGCGATTTGTTCCTGAATGAATCAACCGTTTAAATGATTCAGTTCAATCGCAATGACTCACTTATTAACAGTGACTTGATGCCACCTACTGGCATCAAGGCATCACCTACTGGCTCCATCTATTCCACTTCAGATGCAGCTTCTGTGTTTCCTCTGCATTGCAAAGATGAATTTTGTTGATACTGATTTCATTTGTTTGGTAACAACCCAAATGTCTTATAATAATTGACTGATTAAATTTAACTCTAATTAAAACATTTAAGTTTGAAAATTAAGTTTGAAAATGATGAAAATTCATATATAAAATATAAGTAAATATTAGCAGTTTGTTTTTAAGTTTACTATAAAATAATTGTATTTGTTTTTAATACTCTCTTTTTAATTTAAAATATAATAGTATTATTAGGGGTGTAAATCGGATGGTTCGTCACGATACGATACGATATCGATTCTCATACCCAGCGATACGATATTTGCCGATACCTCAAAAAATTCTACGATACGATTACGATTCGATTCAGGAGTATATCGATCGATATATCGATATTATGATATTATATACCTATTTAAATGCAATTTAATGATATTATAGACCTATTTAAATGCTATTTAAACTCACAAATGCAACCAAAATATATAACGTGAACATTTATCTGAAATTTTCACATCCTGTACCTCAATTGGGACATTCACAACAACAACAACAAAAAAATAGACCTACACTTTTGTTTTTAATAATTAAGAAAATAAACAATTGGAAAAACAATTCTGGCTGCTACTATGGGCTCAATGCTAAAAATCTTTTCTACAGATAACCAAATTACAAGCAATAGCAGAAAATAAATACAATAGAACAAATACACAAGTTCAATAAACAGTGCTTTTCAAGTTTTTCAGCTCAGTCTAAAAGAAATCTGTGTAGTTTGCTTTCACTTTAAGAACAAAAGTACGGATTTAATATACTGATAAACATGCGTTTTCTTTCTCAACTGTTTACATTAAGACATATGCCTAACCGAGTGTGTTTACTAGGATATTCGCCAAAACGCGCATTTTGGTGTAATTTTGTCTGTATTTATTCATCCATGCACAAAAAAGCGGAAGAGAGCTCAATTTAGTATTCGCGCGGTGTAGACGCGGCTGTCTGTGTGGATGTGCTTCAGATGTGTGCGCGGAAAACTTCTCACACAGTGCTCAACTGTTACGCCAACAATCCAACAATCCCGATCCTGTTACGCCAACAATCCCGAGTGTCTTTTATGCTCGCCTTGTGCCTTCGGGCAGTCCTTATATCGAGTCGTTTGAACAAGTTTGAACAAGAATGCACGCATTGGCAGTAATGCATAGACGGACATTATGTGAAAATGTGGACAGTGCCAAAATAAAGGTGCCTATTTATACTACAGATATCGATATTTTACGCATGGCATCGATGCATCGTATCGTCAGACGTATCGATGTATCGATCCATATCGATGAATCATTATACTCCTAAGTATGATCACACTTTATTATTTTGTTTACTATTTTATTTAAAAAGAAAATCTAACTAAAACTAAATGCTCACAAATTCTACTACATATACTCTATAAACACTATACTATGTTTTGTATAACTACAATAAATAATTATATTTATAACTCAATTTAAATTTATTTTTTTCTCTCCGGGCAACTAACTTTTATACTCAGACAAGTAAATATCAATTTTACTTGCCCGAAGGACGATCACATGAGAATGCTTAATGTCAAGCCCTGTATGTGTATATATGTATATGTATCACTGGCCACTTTATTAGGTACACCTTGCTAGTACCGGGTTGGACCCCCTTTTGCCTTCAGAACTGCCTTAATTCTTCGTGGCATATATTCAACAAGGTGTTGGAAACATTCCTCAGAGATTTTGGTCCATATTGACATGATAGCATCACGCAGTTGCTGCAGATTTATCGGCTGCACATCCATGATGCGAATCTCCCGTTCCACCACATCCCAAAGGCTCTTATTGATTGAGATCTGCGTGACTGTGAAGGCCATTTGAGTAAAGTGAACTCATTGTCATGTCTGAAACCAGTCTGAGATGATTTGAGATTTGTGACATGGTGCATTATCCTGCTGGAAGTAGCCATCAGAAGATGGGTACCTGTAGTCATAAAGGGATGGACATGGTCAGCAACAATACTCAGGTAGGCTGTGGCGTTTTAAACGATGCTCAGTTGGTACTAAGGGCCCAAAGTGTGCAAAGAAAATATCCCCCACACCATTACACCACCACCACCAGCCTGAACCGTTGAGACAAGGCAGGATGGATCCATGCTTTCATGTCCTTTATGCCAAATTCTGACCCTACCATCTGAATGTCGCAGCAGAAATCGAGACTCATCCGACCAGTGCGCCTTTTCCAATCTTCTGTTGTCCAATTCTGGTGAGCATGTGCGAATTGTCGCCCTCTGTTTCCTGTTCTAGCTGACAGGAGCGGCACTCCGGTGTGGTGGTCTGCTGCTGCAGCCCATCTGCTTCAGGGTTCGACGTTGTGCGTTCAGAGATGGCATTCGCAGACCTTTGGTTGTAACGAGTGGTTATTTGAGTTACTGTTGCCTTTCTATCATCTCTAACCAGTCTGCCCATTCTCCTCTGACCTCTGACATCAACAAGGCATTTTTGTCCACACAACTGCCACTCACTGGATATTTTCTCTTTTTCGGACCATTCTCTGTAAACCCTAGAGATGGTTGTGTGTGAAAATCCCAGTAGATCAGCAGTTTTTGAAATACTCAGACCAGCCCGTCTGGCACCAACAACCATTCCATGCTCAAAGTCACTTAAACCCCCTTTCTTCCCCATTCTGATGCTCGGTTTGAATTTCAGCAAGTCGTCTTCACCACATCTAGATGCCTAAATGCATTGAGTTGCTGCCATGTGATTGGCTGATTAGCAATTTGTGTTACAAAGCAATTGAACAGGTGTACCTAATAAACTGGCAAGTGAGTGTGTGTGTGTGTGTGTGTATGTATGTATGTATGTATATATATATATATATATATATATATATATTTTGCATACGATAGTCACATCTCATCAGTAAGAGATTTTGGTTCTGTGATTACCATCACCTGTTTTCAAATGGAGCGGCATTAACACACACATAGTTACCAACAAGCTACGTAATTCGCGCTCAGAATCGAGATGAATCGCCTGCGATATTGAACGTGATATTGCGTAGTTTGTCAGTGAACTACGGCTCTGTGTATTAAATGACGCTCCATTTGAAAACAGGTGATGGAGATTTACTGCTAATCACAGAACCGGCTTTACTGACTAGATGCACATGGCGATCGCATGCAATATATCGTGCAGCCCTAAAATATATATGTGTGTGTGTGTGTATATATATATATATGTATATATATATATATATATATATATATATATATATATATATATATACATATATATATATATATATATACATATACATATACATATATCAAAGTTCATTCTCATAAATTTTACTATGCTTGCAGCTTTTTCCAATTTTTTATACTTTTTTGACTTGATCAAATTTTGTAATATTGTGATTCGTCTCTGAACTAGTTGCATTTGGTTCAACTCATTATTTAAAAATTCATTTAGTAAATTGAATTAGAAAGATTCATACTAAGACGGTCACTGTTGCACTCCTTTGTGAGGAAGAGTATGTGATGCTACTGCTGTCTGTGCTCAGATGTGCATGACGGCCTTTGAGCTGGACATGGAGAGAGCGTTTGCGGTGCAGCAGAGTCAGGATAAGCAGTGTAAGATCTGTCTGGATGTGGTGTACGAGAAGGTGTCTCCGTCGGAGCGGCGCTTCGGGATCCTCTCCAGCTGCTGCCACACGTACTGCCTGAGCTGCATCCGCCAGTGGCGCTGCGCCGAGCAGTTCCAGAACCAGATCCGCAAGTGAGTCTAGAGCTGCACTGATGTTAGCCTTGCTGTCTCAAACGCTCTGAGCTAACAGTGACTGTGTGCAGGTCCTGTCCTGAGTGCCGCGTGGTGTCCGAGTTCGTCATTCCTAGCATGTACTGGGTGGAAGACCAGGAGGAGAAGAACCGGCTCATCGAGGAGTTCAAGTCTGGAGTCGGGTGCGTACGAAACCCATTTCCGTTGTTGCAGGGCAGCCAAATAATTTCCAATACACACTGGGCTCCAAAAGGAACTGGATTCCTGCGGGATTCATTTTTTATTTTTTATAAAATTAGCATATTTTATGCCAGAATTGTGTTTTCATTTTTATCTGTGTTACAAACACAGTCAGTAATGCGCAGTGTCATTTTAGTATCGATGAGATGCAAATAAAGTTTATTTTACAAGATTGTGGATTTTTTATTTTCATGTTTTGATTTAAATTTTAGGTAAAGTTTTAGTAATTTTCTCTTTTTATTTTAGTTTAGTTTTTTGTTTTAACTTCAGTTTTTGTTTTTTCAGTACTTCGTTAAACCAATTGAAAACATCTCGGTTATGTATGTAACCCTCGTTCCTTGAAGGAGGGAACGGAGACGTCACGCCGGTATGACCGATGAATTGGGATCTCGCTTAGAGAGACAAATCTACTTTGAGTGTAACTAAACGAGCCAATGCACATTGGCATGCAATGATTGCATTCAGCTGCCGCTGATCACAGCACGAGTATATTTAGGCAGCAGGTGCAAGGCATACTCAGGTTTTCACTGAGGAGCGACGGGACGTGACATCCCATGGCGCCAGGATGTGACATCTCTGTTTCCTCCTTCAGAGAATGAGGGTTACATACGTAACCGAGACATTCCCTTTCAGTCTGATACTCTCGACGTCACAAGCCAACACTAGCTGGGGCCACTCGGTGCTTCTGCTCGTTTGAGGTGAGAGCACAGGAGGATACCGTCTCAGTACAAAGGTTATAGAATCTAACGAACGTGTTGAGGGTCGCCCAGCTCGCAGCTCTACAAATATCTGTCATCGAGGCACCACGAGCCAGCGCCCAGGAGGACGCAACACTTCTAGTAGAGTGAGCTCAACCTGAGCGGGCAGGGCACACCCTGTGCCTGATAGGCCAGTGTGATGGCATCCACTATCCAGTGGGCCATCCTCTGCTTGGAGACAGCATTCCCCTTCTGCCGGCCTCCGTAACAGACAAAGAGCTGATCTGAGGTCCTGAAGCTTTGTGTCCAGTCCACGTACCATCTCACAGAGCAAAGCTAGGGCTGGGTCTGCCTCCTCCGGGGGCAGCGCTTGCTTGTTCACCACCTGATCTCTGTAGGGAGTAGTGGGAACCTTGGGCACATAGCCGGGCCGGGGCCTCAGGGTTACCTGGGAGTCATCTGGCCTAAACTCTAGGCACAATTCGTCGACCGAAAATGCGTGCAGGTCTCCTACTCTCTTGATGGAGACCCATGCAACCAGGAGCAGAATTTTCATTAACAGAAACTTCAGCTCGACTGAGTGCAAAGGCTCAAATGGGCCCTGCTGTAGTGCTCTGAGCACTAGAGACAGGTCCCAAGAGGGTATAGAGGGAGGCCGAGGAGGATTCAACCTTCTTGCCCCCTAAGGAACCTGATGACCAGGTCATGCTTCCCTACCGACTTCCCTTCCACGGGGTCGGGGTTAGCAGCACCCACAGCAACATAGACTTTAAAGGTGGAGGGAGACAGCCTTTGCTCCAACCCCTGCTATAGAAAGGAAAGCACGACTCTGACTGGGCATCTCCGGGGGTCTTCTCGGAGAGATGAATACCACTCGACAAACAGGTTCCACTTCAAGGCGTAAGCGTGTCTCGTAGACGGTGCTCGCGCCGAAGTGTTGGTGTCTACTACCTCTTGGGGTAGGTTACCTAGAACCTCCACCCCGTCTCTGAGTCTGTAGATCCTTCCTCAGAGGAATCTGCCAGGGAGGGGCTGTCACGAGGAGCATTAGTTCCGGAAACCAGGTCCGAGTGGGCCAGTAAGGCGCCACAAGCAGGAACTGCTCCTTGTCCTCCCTGATCTTGCACAGTGTCTATGTGAGAACACTCACTGGGGGAAACGCATACTTGCACAGGCCCCGTGGCCAGCTGTGTGCACGTGCATCCGTACCTAGTGTTCCCTCGGTCAGGGAGTAAAACAACTGGCAATGAGAGGTCTCTGGAGAGGCAAAAAGGTCTACCTGAGCAGCTCCGAAACGTCTCCAAATCAGCTGGGCTGTCTGGGGATGGAGTCTCCATTCTCCGGGGAGCACAGCTCGTGACAGCTCGTCGGCTGTACGGTTGTGCAGACCTGGAATATGAACCGCACGAAGCGACCTCAGATGCTTCTGACTCCAGAGGAGGTGGTGGGGGGTGAGTTGCGACATCCGACGGGAGCGTAGACCACCTCGTTGGTTGATGTACGCAGTGGTCGCAGTGTTGTCCATGCGGGCCAGAATGTGCTTGCCTCGTGTAAGTGCCCTCTGAGACAGTTCAAGGCAAGGCGTACTGCTAACAATTCAAGGCAGTTGATGTGCCAGTGCAGCTGGGGGCCCGTTCAAACCCTCAACACTGCATGCCTGGAGACCTGTTCCAGGGGCACTCCTGCCCAGAGAAATGCAGGGTATGACCACAGGGTGAAGGTTTCGTGGCAGGCCAGTGTGACTTGGACCCGCTGAGTGCCACGTTGCCATTCCCACCTCGGGACTCAGCCATGGAGCCAGCGTTGAAGCAGTCTCATATGAAGCAGTCCCAGCGGCGTGACTGCTGCTGCAGCTGCCATATGCCCCAGGAGCCTCTGAAACTGTTTCAGTGGGACCACCGTCCTGCCCTTGAACATATTCAGGCAGTTCAAAACCAACTGAGCATGCTGTCTGTTTGACCGAATCCAACTCCATACCGAGAAAAGAGATCCTCTGCATTGGGGAGAGTTTGCTCTTTTCCCAGTTGACCTGAAGGCCCAACCGGCTGAGGGGCGAGAGCACCAAGTCCGTGTGTTCGCACAACTGATCCTGAGACTGAGTTATTATGAGCCAGTCATCGAGGTTGTTGAGAATGCGAATGCCCTGCTCTCTCAGGGGCCCTCCTCCGGGGGAGGGAGAGGTGCATTCATCATCTCCCAAAGAGCAGTTCCCACTCTCTCTGGGTCACCCATCCCGGTGCCTCTTACTCTTCTGTTTACCACCAGGTTTGACGAAGGCCTGGACAGGCAGGGCAGCCTGCCTATGAGGAATCGATGAGGGCCTTGAGGAACCGATCTTTGTTGGCGTGACTTTGTAACCATGACTGTGATTAATGTGATTAAATTTTTAAATCGATTGACAGCACTAATATATATATATATATATATATATTAGTGCTGTCAATCGATTAAAAATAATTGACTAA